>JARHVA010001417.1:167500-190000 GCA_037957365.1 Torreya grandis | reverse complement strand
TTGATTATGTTTTTAGAGTAATTCAAAGGAAATTGGATTATAAAGTTTTATTATATCTTATGAAATTTTAATTTTATTATTTAAAAGGAAGTATTCCATAGATTTTTTTTTTAACTTATAGGTAATTTTAATAATAATAATGAATTCATAAATTAATTACAATGACATGAAATGGACATATATCATGTAAAGTAAATATAAGAATGAAAGAATAACCCATTTTTCAAAGTAGATGTAATATTGAATTAAAATTAATCAATAATCCTTTCACATGAATATAAATTAAATAATTATATGTTATTCCTTACATGAGGAAAATAAATCCAAAATTTAAATTATATGGATATCCTTCAATGCACAGATCTTGTTTAGACTGAACTATATATGTGAGATTAAACATAATACTCAATTGGTTCAATATGGTGTATAATGGGAGACCAACTTAGAAAATGATGGATTTAATTAATTATATGGGGATTGTTTGGCCCCAATAGTGCAAGAGATTAATCAAGTAACTTATTAATTAAATATGATGTAAATGGGAGCCAAAATTGACATTAGTTAAAGGTGATTTATTACACATAGCTCATTCATCCCCAACTATACATGAGATTTAATACAATACTAGACTAGCTCAATATTAATTATAATGGAACCCTAAATTGATATAAGATAGATGTGATTAATTTCAAGGGGATATTCTTTCCCCAAATATATCTAAGAATTAAATAAATAATGAAATGGTTTAATATGGCATGCAATAGAAGCACAAATTAACATAATATGGGTATAGTTCATTGCATCGGTCTCGGTTGGCCCTAATTACATGCGATATTCAAAATAATAATATATTTGTTTAATATGGATTGAAATGGGAGACCAAATTTACAAAGTATGGATATAATTATTTGCATAGGTCTTGTTTGAACTTAATTACACACCAAATTCAATGCAATATTGGATTTTTTCAATATGGTGTGCAATGAAAGACTCAATTAATATTAGATGAAATTCATTCATTGTGTGGGTCTCTTTTGGCCATAATTGTACATCATATTCAAAGAAATAATTGTTTGGATCAATATGACATGTAATGGGAAACCTAATTTATATAAAATGGACATAATTCATTACATGGAGCTTGTTTTATCTTAATTATGTGCAAGTTTTAACATAATACTAGTTTGGTTCAATATGGCATGCAATAGGAGTCCAAATTGACATTAGATGGACACCATTAATTAAATGAGGATAATTTTTTCCCACTTCCATGTGATAGTCAACACAATACTTAGTTGGTTCAATATGCCATACAATGGGAGACCTTGTTGACATAACATGTATGCAATTTATTGTACATTACTCATTTAGCCCCAATTGGGAATGAGGTCCAATTCAATACTAAATTAGTTAAATATATAATTAAATATGATCCTAATGGAAATTATATGGATGTTATTCATTACATGGTTAATTATATTTGACATATAATGAGAACCCTTGTTGACATAAGATGGATATGATTTATTGTACAAGGCTTGTTTGGACTTAACTACTTATGAGATTCAATGTAATTTTAGATATATTTTTGTACAATGGTATCCCAAATTGACATTACATGGATGTGATTAATTTAATGATGCTCATTTAGACCTAAATACACATGAGATTAAACTCAATACTATTTTAGTTCAATATGGCATACAAAGCGATCCTAAATTGACATTTTATGGAAGCACCTCATCACACATGTCTCATTTGGCCCCAAATACACATGATATTTAATGAAATAATTAGTTGGTTTAATATGGAAGGCAATGAAATCCTCAATAGACATAGGATGAATGTGACTCATTTAATGAGGGCCATTCAACAATACTTTCATGTGAGATTTAATGCAATAAAATATTAGTTCAATATGGCATGCAATGGGAGACTCAATTGACATAAGATGAGATTTATTTCAAAGGGATTTTTTGGAACTAACTACACTTAATATTTAATGAATAACAATTTTGGGTTAATAAGGCATGAAATGGGAGGCCAAATTTACATTATATGGATATGATTCATTACATGGGGCTCATCTGGCCCCAACTATGTGTGAGATTCAACACAATACTCAGTTAGTTTAATATGGAATGCATTGGGAGAACTAATTGACATAAAATTGTCATGATTCATTGCATGAGGGCTCATTTGGATCTAATTGTGTGAGCTATTAAAAATTATTCTAGATTGGTTCAATATTGAATGTAATTGGAGACCTAATTGATAATAGATAAATGCAATTCATTGCACAAGGATATTTTGGATCCAATTATGTGTGAGTGGTAATGCATCACTGAATTGGTTCAATATTAATGGGATCCCAATTCACATAATATGGATATTATTCATTACATGGGGATCATTTTTTCCCACTTTCATGTGACATATAATGCAAGACTAGATTGGTTCAATATGACATGCAATATAAGACCTAATTGGCATAATATGAATGAAATTTATTGCATGAATATTATTTGGCCCTAACTATACAAAAGATAAAAGACAATACTAGATTGCTTCAACATCATATGCAATGGGATCCCTAATTGATGTTATATGGATACAAGTCATTTTATGAAGCTTGTTTAGTCCTAACTATGCATGAGAATCAATGAAATACTCAATTGATCAATATAGAATGCAATGTGAGCCTAATTAACATAATATGGATGTGATTCACTACCGATGGTTTGTTTATCCCCAATGAAACATGAAATTAAAATGGTCTAATATATTTTTCAATGAGATAATCAAATTACATAAGATAAGCATGATTTGTTGCATGAGGCTCGTTTCACCCAAATTGAATATTAGATTCAACATAATACTAGGTTGGTTCAATATGACATGGAATGGGAGCCTCAATTGAAATTATATAGATGTAATTCATTCCAAGAATATCTTTTTCCCCAAATGTAATGTGATATTCAATTAAATACTTGGTTGGTTAAATATGGTGTGCAATGGGATACCTAAATGACATAATATGTATGTATTTTATTACACAAAAGCTTATTTGGCCCTAGATGCATGTGATATTTAACACAATATTAGATTGGTTCAATATGATGTGAAATGGGAGACCGAATTGATAATATATGGATGTGATTCATTTTACAAGGATCACATGGCCTAAACTATACATGATATTAAACAAAATACTCAACTAGTTCAATATGGCATATGCAATGGAGTTGCAATTGACATAATATAAACATAATTAATTGTAAGGGGATTGTTTGGCACCAACTAAAAATGAGATTAAATGTAATACTATATTGGTTCAATTTTTAATTCAATAGGATCCCTAATTAACATTATATGGTTTTCACTAATTACACGCCCCAACTAAATTTGGAATTCAATGTAATACTCATTTTTTAAAAAGTGACATGCATCAGGAGTCCTAATTGACATAATATGGACATGATTCATTACATGAGGCTTGGTTGGATTGAATTTCATGTGAGATTAAATTTAATACTATATTAATTCAATATGGCATGCAATATGAGATACAATTGATATTATATTGATGTGATTTATTTCACAAGGTTTGTTTGACCCCAACATCCAATGAGATTCAATGCAATACTAGATTGGTTTAATATGGATTAAAATGTGGGAAATAATTGGCATTAAATTAATGTGGTTTTTTTTTGGGTCTTGTTTACACCTATTTATGTATTAAAATCAATACAACATTCATTTGGTTCAAGATGGGGTGCAATGGCAGCCATAATTGCCATCAAACAAATTAAATTCAATACATGAGGCTTGTTTGACCAAAACTATGCATGAGATTCAATGTAATACTATATTGGTTAAACATATAATGCAATGGGAGACCCAATTGGCATAATATGGAAGTGATTTTTTGAATGAGATTCATTTGTACTAAACTACACAAGGGATTCAATGCAATAATAGATTGGTTAAATATGAAATGCAATATTGGGAGCCTAAATTGATGTTAGATGGATGCATTTCATATAATGGGGATTGTTTCACCCCAAATGTATGTGATATTTGATGTAGTACATGGTTGGTTTAGTATGGCATGCAATATGAGCAAAAAATGACATAGGTTGGATGTGATTTGTTGAATGAGGCTAGTTTGGCCCCAACTACATGTGAAATTCATCAATTTATTAAATTGGTTCATTATTACATGATATATGAGCCCCAATTGACATTATATGGGAATAATTCATGTCATGGGGCTTTTTTGGTCCTAATTACACCTAATATTCAATGTAATAATTATTAGCTCCTTACAATGTGTCATGGGAGCCCTAATTGACATAATATGGATGTGATTCATTTCACAAGGCTTATTTTTCCCTAATTACATGTCATATTTAATGCAATATATTATGCAATGGGGGACCCAATTGACACAATATGGGTGAAATTTATTTCATAAGGTTCATTTGTCCCCAATTACACAATAGATTCAATGGAATTCTAGATTGGTTCAATATGGTGTGAAATTTGAGACCCAATTGACATTCTATAGATATGATTCATTACAATAGGATTTTTTGGCCCCAACTACACATGAAATTTAATATAATATTTGGTTCAATATGGCATGAAATGAATCACCAATTGAAATAATATGGATGGTGATAATTTATCCTTATCTACATGTAAGATTCAACACAATATCATATTTATTTAATATGGCATGAAAGTTTAACCCTAATAAAATGATCAAATTAATTACATTAGGATTGGTTGGACCCAAATATGTATGAAATTCAATGAAAAAATAAATTGGTTTGATATGGTGTGCATTGGGATCCCTAATTGGCATATTATTAACATAATTTATTACACGATGCTCATTTTTACTAGACTATCTAAGAGATTAAATTTGGTTCAATATGTCATGCAATGGGATCCAAAATTAACCTTAAATGGATATAATTCATTACATGGGGATTTTTTGTCCCTAAATGCATGTGAGATTTAATTAAATACTTAGTTTGTCCATGGAGTATTGCAATACTTAGTAATCAATATAGATTTAATGTATACTTAGTTAGGGATTTTTTGGCCCTAACTACATAAGATGGATGAGATTTATTACATGGGGCTTATTTGGTCTTAGCTACGTGTGAGATTAAAAATGATACTAGATTGGTTTAATATGCCATTCTATGGGATTCTCAATTGACATAAAATAAAAGTGATTCATTGCACGGGGCTTATTTTTTCATAACTATGTGTGAGATTCAATACAATATTATATTGGTTCAATATGTTATGCAATGGTAGACCCAATTGACATAAGATGGATGTGATTTTTTTATGTGGCTCTTTTGGCCCAAAATATGTGTAGGATTACATATAATGTTAGATTGATTCAATATGGCCTAGAAATCCAAAATGACATTAGATGGATGTAATTTATTACACATGATTAGGTTCATGTGGCCCTAACTATAAATAACACTCAAATAATACTCTATGATTTTTAATATGGAATATAATAGGAGATCAAATTAAAATAATATGGACACAATTAATTGCATGGGGATCATTTTTCCCCCCATGGCATGTGAGATTTAATGTAATACTATACCAATGAAATATGGTTTCAATATGAGACCCAATTGAAATTAGATGGACATGATTAATTTCACTAGACTCATTTAGCTCCAAATTAACATGAGATTCAATGTAATACATATTTGGTTAAATAACATGTATAATGGGATCCATAATTGACATAATAATGGTGTAATTCATTAATAAAGACTCATTTCCCACAAACTACTTATAATATTTAACACAATATAAGTTTGGTTCAATATGGTGTGTAATGGGATCCCCAATTGACATTATATGGATGTGATTCATTACACATGGATTTTTTAGTATTAAATACACATTAGATTTGATGAATACGCATTTGGTTCAATATGTCATGCAATGAGATATCGAATTGACATAAGATGACTATGCTTCATTACATGGGCATTTTTTATCACCAATTATGTATTATACTCAATACAATACTAAATTGATTCAATATGGCATGTAATAGGAGACCCAATTGACATAATATGGATGTTTGATTTATTACATGGGGTTTGTTTCTCTCTAACTAAATGTGAGATTAAACATAATATTAAATGGATTTAACCTAGAATGCATCGGTATCTCCAATTGACATTAGATGGATATGAGTCATTATATGAGGCTCATTTTTATCAAACTGCACTTGAGAAAAAAACAATAATTGGTTGGTTCAATATAAAATTCAATGAGAATTATAAATGACATAAGATGGATGTAATTCATTATGCAAGGATCATTTATCCTCAATTTCACATGAGATTTATTAGAATACTAGATTAGTCCAATATGTTGGGTAATAGGCACCCTAATTATATATTATATGGACCTCATTTGTTGTATGAGGCTTGTTTTACCCCAAATAAACATGAGATTCAATGAAATACTATATTGGTTTAATAAGGTGTGAAATAGGATCCTTAGAGGAAATTACATGGATTCAAATTTTTACACATGATTTATTTGGCCCCAACATCATGTGAGATTCAAGGAAATACTTAGATAGTTTAATATGTCATGTAATGGGATCCCTCATTAACATAAAATAGATGTTATTCATTGCATAAGGTTTATTTGTCCCTAATTACATGTGAGATTAAACATAATATTGGATTGATTTGATATGGAATGCAATGGGAGATACATATTACCTAACATACATGCGATTTATTACTTAAGTCTTTTTTCCCTATGTGCATGTGAGATTCAATTCAATACTAGATTGGTTCAATATGGAATGAAATGAGAACCTTGATTGAAGTTATATGGATGTGATTTATTACATGGGGATCATTTTATCTAATTTATTTTGGGATTTAATTCAATATTTTTTTAGTTGAATAAGGCATACAATGGGAGACCTAATATAATATAGATGTGATTTATTGTACAATCCTTGTTTGGCCCAAAACATGTGTGAGATTCAATAAACAAATATATTGATTCAATAATACACGTTATTTTAACCATAATTGATATTAGATGGATGTGATTCAGTAGATGAGGATAATTTGTCCCCACCTAATATGAAATTTAATGAAATACTTGGTTGGCTCACAATTGCATTCAATGGGAGCCTTAATTGACATAAGATGGATGCTATTTATTTCATGGGGATTTTATGGCCCCAATTATGCACGAGATCAAATATAATAATGAATTGGTTCAATATTATGTGTGGATACCTAATTCACATAAGACAGACATGATTTTTTTCATAAGACTCATTTGTCCCTAATTACACATGCAATTAAATGTAATAATGGATTAGTTCAACATGGCATGCACTGGGAGAACCAATTAGAATAATATAAATGAAATTAATTGTGTAGGTATTTTTAGGCCCCAAATTTATAATAAATATAATGTAAAATTAGGTTGGTTTAACATGACGTGTAATGACAACCCAAATTTATATTAGATGAACATGATTCATTACATGGGACTATTTTGGCCTTAACTACATGTGAGATTTAATGCTATACTTTTTATTGATTCAAGATGGTGTGAAATAAGATCCCAAATTGAAATAATATGGATTTGATTTGTTGTATGTGGCTTGAAATTTTGTAATAAAACATGATATTCACTTTCATTTCATATTGACTTAATGTGGAATGCAATGGGACTCCCATTTGACATAAAATGGACATGATTCATTGCATAGGGCTTGTTTAGACTGAATTGGATGTGATATTTAACAAAATAATTGATAGTTCACTATGGAATTTAGTGGTAGCCTCAATTGATTTAAAATGGATGTAATACATTGCATGGATTTCTTTTATCCATAACTACACATGAAATTCAATTCAATATTTAGTTTGATTAACAAGGAATGTAGTGGGAGCCATAATTGACATAATGTGGATATAATTCATTACATGAATCTTGTTTGGACCCAACTACACATCTGATTCAACATAGTAATATATTGGTTTAAAATAATGTGTAATGGGAGCCCTGATTGATATTAGATGTATGTGATTCATTACACAGGGTTCATTTGGCTCTAATTACATGCGATATTAAAAATAATACACAGTTGAATATGGCTAAAAATGAAAGACTCAATTTATATAGGGTAGATGTGATTCATTTCATGGGTCTCTTTTGGCCCTAAATGTTGTTGGTGTGTGTCATTTTCACACTTGATGTGAACTACACTTTAGGTAGTGTTTCTACTAAGGTGAGATATCATATATACATCACATAGTTAATTACACATTTTATGTCATATTTATCATAATAAATGTGAGAAGAGTAAGGTGTAACTTAGGTAATGCTTTCACCTTTAACTTTAACAATAATCATCTCCCACTCACCTCTTACTTTTTTGTGTCATTTTTAGGTAATAAGAACTATTCTTAGAGAAGACTACATCTAATGAGTTGGTACATATGTAGTTGTTTATAATTTGGACTTCCAAGCCAAATTTCAATCCTTATAGTCCAAAACTTTATCATAGGTCCCTTAAAAATTACATGAGGCTTATTTAATCCTTATCATGATCTTCAAATGATCATTTTAAAGCCTTTTAACATTGTTTAAGGTTTCTTAAGTATGTGCTAGGCATTGCTGAAGATATCCTTATGTGATATCATGTTTTGAGTTTAGGATGATGTGTTAATTTTTCATAATTTATCCTTAGGTGATTTTCAAGTTCCTTTTGAAGATTATAGAATGGTCTAAACCCTATTTGACAAATTTAAGGTGCTTTAGCAAAAATTAAGGTATTTAGAGAAGTTAGGGTTTCTTGTTCTTGTTATGATTATGCCTGTTTTAGCCACTTTTAAGGAGTGACCTTAATATCAAGATTTGAATGCAATCCAAATCTTATTTAATTCTTAACATGAGGTCTAAATTTTTATCCAAGTTTGTCTTTTATGTTTTACTTAGTCAAGACTGTTTCAAGCTCCAATTAGCCCTCCAAGTCATCAAATGCCCCTTCAAACATGTCATATGAGTCAACCTCCATATTATAAACCTTTGAAGAAGATATATTTTGATGTCACATTGAAATTAGGAGTCTTAAATTGTTTTATAACCATTCCAAGTCATGACAAGGTTCTTTTATGTGCAAAATAGGTCTCTTTAGGGGTCAAATGTCATTTATTCATCATAAAAGCGGCCCACATGCTTGAAAATAACCTTTAAAATTACCTCCATGCATATAAATTTGTTTAAAATAATTATTTGACTCTTAATTTTTCTTCTCTTTCCCACCAATAGAATTTCAACATTTTAATCATGAAAAAATACAGAAAAAGGGGGTTTTGTAGGTGTTTTCAAACTTGTACGGTCTTCTACCAACATGTCAATATTAAAGGAGGTTATATATCTCAAGGGAAACTTATTTTAGGCATTATAGAATAAAATACATGATTTTTAAAGTAAAATATGGTAAAAAACAAACCCTTCTCTCCATCATTCTCCTTGGCAGCTTTGGACATCTAATCAAGTTTATGCTCAGTTCGTATAGGAGATAGAAAATGGTGACCTGAGATCTTGGAGAGAGTAATGGGGTATAAATACCTTATAATCCTTGGAATTATTTTCCATATTGATTCACCATGCTTTACGAACAATTTTTAATAACCTAGGCAACTAGATTTATCTTATGCATCTCCGTAGGGTCAATATCTGAATGGTTTCAATGCATTTCTGACTTGGTTAATGAAAATGGTGGTTGTATATGTCTTATATAAGTATTAAATGTCCTTAAAAATCATTATCCACTACTATTTAACATGTGTGAGCTCATGGGAGCAAGAAAAACGTTATATGGTCACACTTACAAGTTGGGGATAGTAGTTTCTTAGTGTTTTAGAGCCTTCAATGCATGAAATTTGTCAAGAAGAATTTTTTAATTATAATGATGGATTATTAGAGATACATTAAAGTTTTATAAAATAATTTATGGTGTAACTAATGATAAAATGAGCACTCAACTCCCTCAATGTTCTCTTTTCAGGTAATTACCATGCATATAATGTGATCTCCTTTGCAAGTGTGAGTAGGGTGTCATTGTGATGGATATAGAGAACCATCAACTTATATTAAATAATTCATAAAATTAATATCATGATCATACTTTGTAAAATTTGGATTCATTCCCCCCACTATCTCATACTCATAGACCATTCTCAGCATAGGGAAACATGCTCCTAATTGGGCATCTACAAGACTATTTAGGCAAACTAAACAAGTGAAGTATTCACTATTAGAAGTTGAAAACTAGGTATTGGAGCATATATGAGTTATAAATATCAATTATGATGCACTAATGTTTGAAGTATTAGAGTTAATAAGGTCATACCACTCAGAGAATAAACTTAATCAAACACTTTAAGTAAGCACACACAAGGCTATGTTGACAAGCTATGAAACACTAATGAAATGATGAGTTGAAGAGGTACATAGGAGTTGATAAAAAATTAAATAATATTATAAGAAACCAAAGATTATATGAGGAAGGAAACATCAATTTTCATCTCTCTCATATTCAAGAGTATAGATTTGAACATCTATAGGCCTAACTGTACATGGAGAACATGTGAATAAAGGAGTCCTATTATAGGGTGAAAAAAGGTATAATATAAACAATAAAAACATGGTAATATCATAAAATAATCAAAAAAGGGTTTTTGAGTACTCAATTCAATAATAAAACTCACCTCTCACCTTTCACACATAGTCAAGACTACATAATTTTTACCTACATGTGGTCTTGGGAAGGTAAGGTGACTGAGTTATGAGTGCACTTGACAAAAGGTTAAAAAGTCCTATGTAAGTATTAACATACTATGTATCATGTTTAAAAACTAAATTAAATATAAAAATTACAACCAAGAAAGGAGGTTGTATGTATGTCTTATTTAGGCAGATTTGAGATCACCTATAGGTAGGATCTTAAGTAGGAGAGTGAAAGTGTGAGGAACCATGCATAGAGGTGAAATAAAAGAGTGAAATAAAGGTATATTGACTTATTTTATAATATTTATCAATATAAATTGAATTTTATGGCCTTATTCAACAAAGTGAAGAGCCTTGATAGGCTAACTACTCTTAATATGCTTGAATAGGCATGTACATGCCTATACACGAGAAATGAAGGACTTTACATGTTTGGGGGGTGTTTGAGGTTGGAAAAAATCATAATAAGGTTATGGAAATTTAAAAAATTAATTATATGGGTTTTAAACTTAGAAAATATGTAAATAAAATGCAATTATAGACCTATATGGTCAATTGTGTCATGAAGCCTATGAACCCTAGGCAACAATATGAGAGGTTTATAGAGAGTTTGAAGGATTAACCAAGAATATGAACCATGGGAATTGGTTAGGTAGGGTGGAATATATCCCCAAGAATTTTTATAACTAAGACCCAAACTCTTTCCCACCTCCTCAAGTAAATGTACCTCTCTCAAGCTTTTAGTTAGGTTGGGTAGTCAAAATTGCTCATCTTCTTACAGTTAGAACTATATGAAGATGTTACATGGGGATATGATCTCATTAAAAAATGTGGAGGGGGTTGTATAATTATAAATAATGGAATTTTTTCCATCATCAAACCCACCCCCCCCCCCCCACCCCCAACTCTATGAATCATCATTAAGACCTCCAACCACCTTAGAAACACTATTTACACTATTTTAAAGCTCGAAGAGGACATAGTTTTGCTTGGTACTTACAAGAGTAGTTGAATGGGATTTAGTGGAATTTGGATATGATATAGGGGTTTTTTATTGAGTGTTATTTTCATGATTTTTTGAGATTACCCTCCTAACTCTATAAATCATTGTTAAGACCAATAGAGCTCCTAAACCCTACATAAACCTCACAAAAGAACTTGATGGAGGAAAAATTTATAAAAATACATAAAAATTCCTTGTTTAGGATTATAAGACACCTAAAACACATTATTAACGTTGAGAATGTCTTATACCTACATTGGTTTATATGGACAACTATACAGATGCACCAAAACCCTATTTTTTATAAGATTTAATGGTGAATCTAAGGTACAAAGTGAGAAGAATAGTTGTAGATAATTAAAAATTATGGTGGGAAGTGTATTACACCATATTAGATAAAAAAATACTCTCATTTCCTCTTGAAAATTCTCTTACAAGCTTGAAATAAAGAGGAAGTCTAGAGGTGCGAGTGAAAGGTGACCAAGTCACCTAAGTGAGTAAGAATTATAGATGTGCACTATTTGAAAGGTATAGGTAATGATGTAATATGATTTTTTAGACCTGAAATTTTCTCACTTATCCATTCTTAAGGTTATATGTAATTCTTATGGCTATCCAAGCAACTAACACTGAGTGACTAGGCCTAGTTGCCTAGTAGGCTTATTTTGTCAACTAAGGGAGATGCCTATTGGCATAGAGGGATACTAAGAGAGTAAATTTATGGTCATAAACATACTTATAACTAATTAATAGATTAAATAAGACACATTTCATTTGTATTATGGAGGATGGGGTAGTTTTACAAGCTTTATTGACATGCAAGAGAGGGGTAGGCTTCTTAATACTTCATGGAGGCCAAGATGGAACACATTTATACCTTTGTAACTATGAAAAGGAGAGTTATTTTACCAATTTGGTTTGATAAAACTTTGAATTGGTTTAGCCAAAATTTAAAGATCCTCCATTAGACCATTTCTTACACCATACTCTCATTTAAGGCCACTATGCAACCAACGTAGCTCATGAGAAATGTCAAGGAGATATTAATGATCCTTATGCATGTTTGTAACTATTTTTTGAGTCAATTAGGTCATCATGGAATATAATCCACACTTAAATTATATGCTATCTTCTCTCCCTTTCTCTTGTTCTATAAATTGAGGCTAAAATGTTGTATGCATCCCTCAATTGAGTATGAATAAACTCTGCCCAAATTATACCTTTTAAACATTTTGAATGAATATAAGGAATAGTTCCATTTCTCTTGATAGATTAGTATACCTTTTTATTTTCATAAATGCTGAGTCTTATCTTCATTTGTATGTCCTTGTTCTCACCTAGTTACTAGGAGATTTTCTTAAATAGGTCATATGGTGTGTAGAAGTGTTGGTAACTATATTTGAAGTAGAATCTAATTGGAAATGTCATGAAATCAGACCTTCCATTCATCACCCTCAAGTTGAATCCACTTAACACATCCTCCATGTGAAATATTTATGATTAGGAGTCTCTATGTGAGAATAATCTAATCATTAGTCCTTATCTGATTCACTAGTATTATTAAAGGGTCATTTAGAGTGGACAAAACATTATTGGTAAATCACCTCCCTTAGATTATATTTTTTTTCATGCATCTCTTTATCCATTTTCATCATCAAGTTATTAGGTTTTAGGAATATATCCATAGATGATGCATCAATGGGACTAACCCTAATGCTAGAGGTTTACCTCATTAACTAGTCTACCCACACCTAGAGGTGATCCCATTATATCAATTGGATGAGGTAGGGTTAAAACACCTCTAATTCAAAGGTTAAATATAGACTGATAATAATTTTTATAATACCTAGTGGAACCAAATTTTAAGGAGGTTGGAGTACTCACTCTCATCATTTGATGACCTCAAGGAGTTGCAAGCATTATGGTAACACAATAACACTCAAATTTCATGTTAAAGGGCATTGTAAGGTCTTCATCTAAGGGTTAAATTTTTTTTTATAGTTAAATTTTATTTTATTTTTCCTTATAATGTTTAATGGCTATATATGAAGGAGATTTGTATTCTACATTTCCTTATTAGTCACATCCTGATCCATACTAGCCCCATGTTACTTATCACTGATAGTATGTTAACCCTTACGAATCTTATGTTGAACTTTCTCAACATGGTTATCAATGATATATGATATTTCCCACCCCAATTCCACCTCTTTGGTAGCATACCTATCTTCCTAATTAGTCTTGGCAAGATGATGATGCTTCTAGTCAACATAGCCATGTTCCAAATCAGTCCATCTCAATATTTAAGCAAACTCTCTTGTGTTATGAAAGATATATGGTTAGGATTAATACACAAAGGAGGTATGGTCAAGAGGTCCTTATTCATCTCATTAAGACTATGAGAGACTCATTACATAAAATTAAGAGAGAGTGGGAATCTATTATGAGGAAGAATCATCAAAAACACACTAGTGATATGTTAGACATAGGTGGTATGATTTTAAGGATAGAAGAAAGGTGAAATAGATACAATATTATCAGCCTCATGTGACCTCCCCTATTCCATATAATTTTTATTTTGATCAATACATCCTTCCTTAGATAAATAAATTAGATGAGTTTCAAAACTTTCCAAGTTCCCCACAAGTTTCTCAAGCTTTCCCTATTTGGATGTCTATTCAAGAGAGTATGCAAAAGAAGGAAGAATTTCTTGTTGAGAGGATTGAATGTCATGGTTAAAATCAGACTTGGCAAAGCCATTCCATTCCTAATAATACTAAATATATTTATGATTATATGAGACTTGATTTTTAGTCTCACCTAACTAGATAAATTGAACTTGCAAATGAAAAATTATCTTAGTCAATGATAATAACAAGAGCAATGGAATCTCAAGAGAAGGTGGTGGAGAGATTTCCAAATATTTCATTCATCCTTCAATCTACAATACAAATTTTTTTAGAGGAATATTCTAGTGTAAAAATCCCAATGTGGAACTAAGTAGTGAAGTCTTTGGAGAAACAAGAGGAAGGCAGTTAACACCAAGAAATTGTAGTAAAAAATAACCTTAAGCCTAGTCAAAACTCATTCCCTCTTTCCCAATAACCTAAATCTTTCCCATCTTGGAGGCCTATCCAATAATGTTTTCAAATAAATAAGGGTGAGACCTTGACTCCCAAGCCAACTCATGAATACATCCATTACCCTCCCACCCTCAACATCCTTGAGAAGAAACTTGTCCTATGAGAGGTGAGTAAATAAAGTTAAAGCTATAAAAGCAATTAAGGTAGGTGATTTAGGTGAGCTGGAATAAGATATTTATATTGGGATAAATCTTGGTGGAGATAAGTATATAATAGCTTTTAAGGATGTAGAATAAGATGAAATTTAAGAACAAGGTGAGTCATAATAGGAAAATAGATCAGTTAGCCAAAAAGAAGGTAATTTTCAAGATCTCCTTGATGACATGGTAGTTTTTCTCTTTTATGATAATCCTAAAGAGTATGGAAATGGGGTATTTGTCAAAATTTTATAAATTTTATAAAAAAGAGACAAACCTTAAGAGGTTTCAATTGGTTAAGAATGATGCAAACCAAATTGTGAAAATGAAGAAGAAGGTAACTTTGAAGATATACAATATGATCTAGTTGTTATGATATATGACAGAGATTTTAATGATCCATTAGAGGTTTAAAAAGTTTGATTAGTGTTCCATGAGCAAGGTCAAGGAGGTATAGTTTCTAAGCCCTTCTCAAGTTGTGTTATGCCTATTTCTACATTAGATCCTATAAATATTGAAGAAAGTCCAATTAAACTACAACTATGTGAGGATCAATTAAAAGACTTCTTTGAGATCATAATATTAGGTTAATTTATTTTAAATACATGTCATGATTTGGTTTATATTGAATAAGGTACTTTTACCAAATAAGAGGAAGGAAACTCTACAAGCATGCCATTTTAAGAGGTTGTTTCATTTGAAGGTGGTGTGTTTGAGGTCTTTAAACAAGGATATAAACCTCTCATTTCATTTTTAGGTGTCTCTTCACTCTTGGGAAATGAAACTAAACTTCACTGGTTTCAATTTTTTTAAAGATTCATCTCTCTTTGAATTGAAACTTCAAGCATGCCATAAGATCTATCTCAAACTATTTAGCTTGATTAGGATCAACCTATAGATGAGGCACAAATGAAACTGTTCATGCAAAGTAAACAAGTTTGGAATGAATATGACTGAGTATTTAATTCACGTAGCCTACCTATGTGCCCAATAATGAAGCAAGATGATCCAATTGCTATTCTAAGAGGTTATGAGCATGCCAACATCTATAGATGTAAGTGGAAGTTCTCATTCCATGAGAATACCTGAGTGGACTTCAATAAACACATGATAATATGATCTCATGGTGATAAAATAATATTCTCATTTAATCTTAGAGGAGAAATAATTTGTATTTAGGTTAGTTGTTTTTAGTAGATTGTTTTGTCTTGCTTCCAATAAGTATTTGTCAGCACATGTGTGTTTACTTCTTGATTATGTGTGTTGTCCTTGTGTGTGTGGTGAGGATATTACAATCCTTGCAAGTTTTCAAGGTTTTATGCTTGTATTCATCTCAAACAAAAGGATTATATAATTTTGGGCATGATTGTCGTGTGTGAAACACCCTATTCAAAGGATGAGATAGCTAGTTCTCTTCACCAACAAGATGGTCAACCCCTGTGACTCACCAAGAATGTTGATAATTTGGCCTCCAAAGATAAATTTCAACCCTTATAGTTCAAAAATTTCTCATATGGACCTTCAAACTTGCATGTGGCTTCCTGAATATTTGTCATGATCTTCAAATGGTATTTTTCAAGCCTTTTAGCATTGTTTAAGGTTTCGTAACTATGTACTAGGCATTGTTGAAGAGATCCTCATGTGACATCATGTTTTGAGTTTATAATGATGTGTTAAGTTTTCATGAGTTGTAATTAGGTTAGTGTATGGGTGTCAAGTTACTTTTGAATCCTAGAGAATATTCTAAACCTTGTTTGACAAAGTTAATGTGCTTTAGTAGAAAATTAAGGTATTTGGAGAAGTTAAGGTTTCTTGTTCTCTTATGATTATATTTGTTTTATCCACTTTTTAAGGAGGGAACTTAATATCAAGATGTGAAAGGTGTCCAAGTATTTTTTAAGTCTTAACATGAGGTTTAAATTCATATCCAAGGTTGTCTTCCATGGTCTACTTAGTCAAGATTGTTTCAAGCTCCAATTAGCCCTCCAAGTCATCAAATGCCCCTTCAAACATGTCATATGAGTCAACATCCATATTATAAACCTTTAAATAATATATATTTTGATTTAAAATTGACATGAGGAGTCTGAAAGGGTATCATAATAATTCCAAGTCATGACAAGGTGGTTTTATGTGTAAAGAGAGGTTTCTTTAGGGTAACATATCATTTATTCATCATAAAAGAGCACACATTCTTGAAAATAACCTTTAAAATTCCTTCCATCCATACCACTTGGTTTTAGAGTTTTATTTAACTCTTCATCTCCCTCCTCTTTCCCACCAATATCCTTTTAATATCTTAATCATGAATAAATGTAGGAAAAGGGGGTTTTATAGGCATTTTCAGACTTCTATGAACATGTTAGGATCAAAGAAGGTCAGATACCTTAGGTGAAACACATTAAAATAATTAGAGAATAAAATACATGAGTTTCAAAGTCAAACATGGAAAAAATTATCCCCTTTTCTCCATTGTTCTCCTTGGTAGCTTTAGACAATTAGTCAGGTTTATGCTCAATCTATATAGGAGAGAGAAAATGGTGACATGAGGTATTGGAAAAATGAAGGAGGTATAATTTCCTTCCAATATTTTACATTAATTTATAGATTAATTCCCCATGATTTATTAACAAATGTTAAGAACCCAGACAACTAGATTTGTCTTTTGCATCTACATAGGGTCAATCTTTGAATGGTTTCAATGAATTTATGACTTGGTTGATGAAAATGGTTGTTTTATATGTCTTATATAAGTATTAAAGGTCATTACACATCATTGTACACTATTAATTTTCATTTTTGAGACCATGGGAGAAGGAAAACCTTCATATGGTCACACTTGTAGGTTGTAGACAATAATTTCTTAGCATTTTGGAGCCTTCAATACATGAAATTTGTCAAGAGTAGTTTTTAAATTGTAATTATGTCTTATTATAGATACAATAGATTTTTATAAAATCATTTATGGTGTATTTTATGATTAAATGAACACTTAAATCTCTCAACATCTTGGTTTCAAGTGACTATCATGCATATAATGTGATATCCTTTACAAGTGTGAGTAGGGTGTTATTATGATGGTTGTAGAGAACAATCAAGCCATATTAAATCATGAATTATATTCATATCATGTTCATACTCTGTAAAATTTTACTTCATTCTCCACCACTACCTCATACTCACAAACCATTCTCAGCCTAGGGAAACATGCTCCTAATTGGACATCTATAGGCCTATTTAGGTAAGTTAATAAAGTAAAGTATTCACTATTGGAATTAAAAAAATAGTTATTTTATCATAGATGATTTATAAATATAAATTATAAATCACTATATTTTTAAGGAATAGATTCAATAATTTCATACCACTCAGTTGATAAACTCAATCAAACACTTCAAGTAAGTACACATAGGGTTGTGTCGACAAGCTAAGAAATAATAATGGAATGATGAGTTGAGGAAGTATACAAGAGTGGATGAAAAATTTAATAAAATGATAATAAACCCAAGATTATATTAGGAAGGAAGCCTCAATTTTCATTTATCTCACAATCAAGAGCCAAAAGTTGAACATCCACAGGCATGACTGTACATGGAGAACATGTGAGCAAATGAGTCCTATTTTAGGGTGAGAAAATTTATAAGAAGAAAAAGAGAAACATGTTAACATGATAAAAAAATTAAAAAATGGTTGTATAATACTAAATTAAATAATAAACATCACCTCTCACCTTTCACACACAGTTAAGATTATACAATTGTTACCTACAGGTAGAGTCTTAGGAAGGTAAGGTGACTGAGTTATGAGTGCCCTTGAAAAAGGTTTATAAGTATTTATAAAGGATTAATATCCTATGTATCATGTTTCACTAATAAAAAACATATCAAAATTACAACCAATAAAGGAGGATGTAGGTATGTCTCATATAGGAACACTTAAAAGCACATATAGGTAGGATCTTAAGTAGGAGTGAAAGTGTGAGTAACCATGCATAGAGTTGAAATCCAAGAGTGAAAAAAATGTATATTGACTTGTTTTATAAGATTTATTAGTATTAATTTAATTCTCTATCCCTCTATAATAAAGTGAATAGCCTTGACAAGCTAATTAGGCCTAATAGGCATGCATAGGCATGCATAGGCCTATATATGGGAAATGAAGGACATTTTCATGCTTGTGGGGTATTTGAGGTTGGAAAACATAATAAGAGGGTGATATAAATTTCATAAGGCAATTAAATAGTTTTTTAAATTTGAAAATATGGAAATAAGATGCACTTATAGACCTATAGGGTTAATTGTGCCATGAAGCCTAAAAACACTAGGCAAAAGTATGAGAGATATGCAAAAAATTTGAAGGATTGACCAAGAATATGAACCATGGGAACTGTTTAGGTGGGATGGAATAGGCCCCCAAAAGTTATTATAAAAAATTTCAAACTCTTTCACACCTCATCAAAAAAATGCACCTCTTTCAAGATCTTAGTTAGGCTGGGTAGTCAAAATTGGCCATCTTTTTACACATAGATCTATACATAAATGTCTCATGGGGATATGAGATAATTAAGAAAGGTAGAGGGGTTTTTATAATTATAAATCCTAGCATTTTTTCCATCATCAAACCCCCCAAATCTATGAATCATCATTAAGACATCCAACCACCTCAAAAACATTATTTGTACTATTTTAGAGCTCAAAGAGGACATAGTTTTGATTTGTACTTGTAGGATAAATTTCATGGGATTGAGTGAAATTTTGAGATGATATAGGGGTTTTTTACTGAGTTTTCTTGGAACTTATTTGTTGGTTAGGCCTCCTAACTCCATGAGTCATTATTAAGACCAATGGAGCTCCTAAACACTGCATAAATCTCAAAAAGGAACCCGATGAAGGAAAAATTTATAAAAATTAATATAAATGCCTTGGTTTGGCTTATAAGACACATAAAACACATTTATAACTTTAATAAGTTCCTATCCCTATCATTGGTTTGTATGAACAATTGTATAGATGCACCATAACCATACCTTTTTCAAGATTTAATGGTAAATCCAAGTGATAGAGCTAGAGGAATAGTTGTATATAATTCAAGAGGAAAGTTTTAATTGTATTATACCCTATTAAATCACAAAATAATCTTATTTTATCTTTAAAATTATCTTACAGGCCTAGACTAAAGAGTTAGTTTAGAGGTGCTAGTAAAAGGTGACATAGTCACCTAAGTGAGTAAGAATTATAAATTTGCACTATTTGAAAGGCATAGGTCATGGTGTAATATGATTTTTTAGACCTGAAATTTTATCACTTATCCATTATTAAGGTTCTATAAAAGTCTCATGGACATCCAATTAACTAACACTGAGTGACTAGGCCCAGTTGCCTAGTAGGCATATTTGGTCAATTAAGAGAGATGTCTATTAGCATGGAGGGATACTAAGAGAGTAAATGTAGGATTATAAACATACTTTTAACTTATTAATGGAGGTGATTAGACACATTTCATGTCTATTATGGAGGATGGGTCATTTTTTCAGGTTTTATTGACATGCAAAAGAGAGGTAGACTACTTAATGCTTCATGGAGGCCAAGATAGACCACATTTCTACCTATGTAACTATTAAAAGGAGTGGTAGTTGAATAGGTTGATTTGATCACAATTTTAATGGGGTCAAACAAAAATAAAGGAGCCTCCACTATACCATTTCCTACACCATACTCTCATTTAAGGCCACTATGAAACTAAGGTAGTGCATGAGAGAGGTCAAGGAGCTGTTACTAATCCTTATTCATGTTTGTAACTATTTTCTGAGTAAATGGGGATCACCATGAACTCTCCTCCATAATTACACTCTATATTCTCTTCTCTCCCATTCTCTTGTTCTATAAATTAAGGCTAAAATGCCATTATATCCATCCCTCGATTGGGTATGAAGAAAATCTTCCCAAATT
Organism: Torreya grandis; assembly: GCA_037957365.1. Classification (NCBI taxonomy): domain Eukaryota; kingdom Viridiplantae; phylum Streptophyta; class Pinopsida; order Cupressales; family Taxaceae; genus Torreya; species Torreya grandis. The sequence continues at coordinate 168,936 of JARHVA010001417.1, read as the reverse complement.
ATACCTTGTAAACCTTTTAAATGAATATAAGGACTAGTTCAGTTTCTATTAATAGATTAGTGTGATCTATACTTGTTTATTTACATAATTGTTGATTCTTATCTTCCTTTGTAGGTCTTTATTCTCACCTAGTTGCTAGGAGATTATCTTAAACATGTCATATAGTGTGTAGAAGTATTGGTGACTATGTTTGAAGTAAAATAATATTGGTAGTGTCATGAAAGAGGACCTTACATTCATCACCCTCAATTTTAATCCACTTAACACATTCTCCATGTGAAGTATTGATGCTTAGGAGTCTCTAGGAGATAGTAATCTAATCACTAGTCCTTGTCTGATTCACAAGTGTTGTTGAAGGGTCAGTTAGAGTAGATAAAACATTATTGGTGTATCACATCCCTTAGCTTAGGTTTTGTTTCATGCATCTCTTTATCTCTTTTCATCATCAAATTATTATGTTTTAAGAATAGATCCATAGGTGATGCATCAGGGGAGTTATCTCCAAATCTAGAGGTTCACCTCATTAACTAGGCTACCCACACATAGAGGTAATCCCATTGTATTAGTTGGATGAGGTAGGTTTGAAACACCTCTGACTCAAGGGTGAAATCTAGACTAATAATAATAGTCATTAAGATAATCAAGAATCACTCCTTGATCCTTGGTATTATTTTTTTGAAACATTTTATTGCACTCTTCTTCCTTTGTAAATTTCTTATACAAAATAATACATTTATATTTTATTAGTTAAATATTTTTATCTCATTTCAATAATAATTGTGTGGATTTTTTCTATGTTGAATTTCTTGGGATTTATCTTTCTTAATATGGTTTTAGTTATAAATAGATATTTTACCCAATAATTATACATGAGATTCAATGAATTATTGGATTGGTTCAATAGGAGGTGAAATGGGAGCCCATATTGACATTTGATGGATGTGATTCATTACACGAGGCTCATTTCTATTGGAAATATTGTCATTGATGTCAAATGTCTAGCATTGGTGATAAAGGCCCCATAACATTTATTGTCTAAAGGTGTTTTTAATGTTCATATTTTGGCTAAAATGTGTTCAAATTTATTTAATATTAATGAATACATTTTTGGTTGCATAAAATTCAAAAGAGGGCCCATGGAGAAGTCAAAGAGTCACAAGGTAAAGGTAAAAGAGGAATGGGTTGCATTTTCCCATGAAGAGTCATCTTGAGGAATTCCAAGAGTCACCAAGTGAAGACAAAAGAGGCTATGGCACATTTTTCCATGAAGAGTCACCTTAAGGAATTTTAAAGGTCACCAAGATAAATAAAAAAGAGGGAAGGACACATTTGCTTATGAAGGGTGACCATGTGACTTTTTAAATATAAGGATTTGAAGGGTCATGCAAGTTTGGCATCATTTTCCATAAGAAGTGAAGAGTCACAAAGGGTGAATT
>JARHVA010001417.1:0-165000 GCA_037957365.1 Torreya grandis | reverse complement strand
TTCTCCTATAAAAGCACATCAATGGTCACACTTGAACCTAACTCACTCTCATTGATAAAAGTATGCATTTTATGGTTTCAAAAGCATCTATCATCTAGGAAAAGAATATTATTATATTTTTTTATATAATAAAATATTAATTAACTAAGTATAAAATTATTTTATTTCATTTTAAGTTCATAATTAATCAAGCATTCTAATCATGTATTGATAGTTTCATTCACATGATCTTCCCTAAAGGGATAACTACATCGGCCTAGGGCCTTTGGGATATGTAGGTAGCACTGAGTCAAAAATGGGTTTTTATATTATATATCAACCATTCCCATATCCTCAAAATTTTCCCTTTTTAATTTTATATCTTGTGTGTTTTTGTGCAGGACTAGGCCCATAATTCCAGATCTAGTGCATAGTCTATCTGGATAAAACTATAATAAAAGGCAATAATGCATTGTGACCTTATACACCATCTATGGCCTCATATAAATATAAAATGGATATATTTTAATATGTATATATTTTAAGTTAATTAAAATATTCAAAATTCATGGAGAGTTAACACAATCTGAATTAATTTGTTTGCAGGGATAATTCTCTAACCCTAGCCCTAGTTTCTATTTTTATAAATTTAAGTTTTTTGTAAGTTATGTAGATATTTATATTTATTTTATTCAATATTATTTTACTTCTTGGATAATATTTAAATATTTTATATTTATAATTATAATTCATTGTACTTCATAATTAATTCTAGTATAAACATTATGGTGAACCCACATTTCAATTCAAACATTGGTTGTTGCTTGTTGATTTTTGGCTTAGTGTTTTACTTTAATTATATAATTTCCCATCACTAAAATAATATAATAATAAAACTTGGATACTATATATAAAATAATGATTCAATTTTTTAAACCTTGGAATCGTATGACATTGAAAACATTTGTCTTGTCACCTTGAATAGATACTAACATAGAGGATCTTTATTTCAACTTCAATCTGAATTTTACTAATTTTACTATTCAAAAATATTTTACATTTATTTTCACTTAATTTTTATTATTTTATGAATTATGTTATATCAATTTTAAAACCACTTATCTGCTATCATGAAGGGATTTATGATGTTATATTTATAGACATCATGACATGAGGGGTTTTAATCTAATACTCATAGCTAAAATACATAGATAAACATAGAATTTAATTCCCACTTACCTCATGGTATATCATAAATTCCTAGGATTACCTTATTTACACCAATATGATGCCTATTTTATCCATCTAACTTTTAGTGCACCTGAGAGGAGCATATCATCCAAAGAAGTTACTCTCAACTTTACCTTATAATCAAGTTTAGTGGGCTACATAAATAGTTCTACCTCTGTAATTAGTGATCTAAAACATTAGGTTGACACTAATCAACAAATAGACAAGTATATATGAGATATTATAAATCATTATAACCCTTTCCTAAATCACCTTTTATCCATAATTTTTTATTGGGTTATCTTCTTAACTAGTTGTTTTGATTGATTGATTCATTTCTTGCATGAATTATATTATATGCCTCTAATGCTTAGTGATATATTAAGTGGTAATCATGTTTCATAAATGAATCTCCCTTTGGTTTCTTCTATAATGGAAAGTCATAATTAAAATTAAGTTTACTTTTAAACTGATAATGTATTAATGATGAGAAATATGATAATGATCAAGAAACACACTTGATACAAATTGGATTAATGAAGTAAATTAAGAGCAAGTTAAATAATTATCTATATTTCATCAAGGTATCTAAACATACCCTCATGAGTTGAATAGCACCATCCACATATTCATTTAATCTAAATCTAGGTATAAATATAATTTAATTTCCCCTTCTCAAGTTTTTCCCTTTCACATTATAAAATCCCATATTTCTAATGTTGTTACTTCTACAATTGAAACTATGCCTTTTTATACACCCATAGTCACTTATACCTCTTTATCTATTGACCTATGAACATCTCTTTGTTTCCATAGTTATCCATGTATATGTCTACTCATAGTACCTAAAATAATCCCATTACTACAAATAATTCTTCTCTTGATCAAACCCTTCTTATGTTACAAGCCAAACTAGCTAATATTGAGCAATCCATTTCTCATGCTAGCCCTCCCTTTTATTCTACTGCCTTATGGAATAACATTTTAACACCTTAAATTTAATCATATCCTCCTAAAAATTTATTTATGGACCCTAATATTAATATTTATTAAGGCAAAGGTGATCCTTAATAAAATTGGTGTGCCTTCCATATAGCTTATCTAGATTATGAAAATAATGACATATTGTTAACTAAGCTCTTTCCATGAAGTATCGAAGATTATGATCTTAGATGTTTATATGATATTCCTCTCCAATAAATTAAACATTTCAATCCTTTCTCAAATCCATTTTGGACATTTTATATCAATATGGATAAAAATTATCCTATGCTCAAAATGCAAAGATCAAACAATGTCCAAATGAGATACTTAGTGAATATGTTCTAAGAAATAAGACTATACTTTCCAAAATGAAAAATAAAATGGATGATAATGAGAATTAATATATTTTTACTCAAATCTTAATTACTTGTATTCAATATCCTATCATGTTTGATAATCTCAACTCCTTTGATGAACTATGCCATACAATTAAATAACATGAAGTCAAATTGATTACATTGAATAAGTTCAAATATAACTCTAATTCTCCTTCTAATTCAACTATCAAGTTTCAAGACAATCATAATTATAATATCAAAACTAATTATATAAAAATGAGTCTAAATTTACAATAAATGTTATATCACAATCATTGCACTAGCTTTAAATACAAGCCTCACCAAGGAAGAAATTCTCAAGGCTACCTTAACCTCCTCATGTGATATTTAAAAATCTATTTGAATGCCATGTTATTACACTTCCTCCACCATTCAAAATAGATCCATATAGACCTAAGTCAAGAAGCTTCTATGGGAATGTATTTTTTGATTATCATAGATGTGTTGGATATTCCATTAATAGATATATGAAGTTCAAGCATAAAATTAAAGACCTCATTGATGATAATATTATTGACAATTGTGCACATAATCAAGAGGTTAAGCCATAAAAAAATTACAATACAAATCTCAAAATGCATAAAGATCCATTTCCTAATGATGAAGCACAAGGTAACAAGACAAATTATGAAGTACATTATGCATATAATGCTCATCTTCATCCATATAAATAAAATCAATCTATCATCATGCCCATTATTACATTTGATGAGTTTTAAGTTGTTGATGATGATTATGATATACATGCATTATTCATTAGAACATATGATGGAATATAACCAATCCATAGTATCATGATAGATAATGGATCTTGTGAAAATGTGTGTAGCATAAAACTTCTACATTATCTTGGTTATAAGTAACAAGGCATTTGACATACATTTAGAGTTATGAAAACATTTGTTGGTCAGATACATAATACTATTGGGCATATTTTATTACCTCTACAAATGGGACCTATGATATTACCCAATATTTTCTTAGTGTAACCAAGCATAAGTGTATTTGATGTGTTATTAGGGAGACCTTGGTTATAGAAAATCAGATCAGTTCCTTATACAATTCATAAATTTCTAAATTATATCCATGAAAATCAAGTGGTTAAAATTTTAGGCATTCAAAATGAATATCCCATTTCACCAATGGTACCTAGACCTATTCCACAATAATTGGTTGGAAAAGTTAATTAGAAAATTGGTAAAAAAATAATTATAAAAATATTAAAGATCATGATTTACATTCAAAGAAACATATTCCAAAATTAGGTTTTCCACCTACTTGTGAGCATGAGCATAATTTTAGTTTCTTCACATAGTCATGAGCATGAGCATATTGTAGTTTCTTCATCTATTCTTGAGTATAATATGATTACATATGAGCATGGTCATTTGGATTAAAAAATCAAGATATCTACTCCTACATAAAAGGTGAAACATAGTACAAGATATTTATCTAACATTGCATCACATGTTATTCATGAGGTTCCTACACATGTACATGTTGTTTCATCATCTCCCCCAATGCATAAAGATACAAGTTTAGTTAGATATATGAACAGTGATTTAGAGGGTTAGTTTACAACACATGTTTCTTCTTCAAATTTAGAATGTTTTTTATATCACATTTTTCTTCTTTATATTCAAAAAATTATACATTTGGTACATGTTATTTTGCACAATATCTTGTTCCTTCTTATCAAGTATTTGGATATACATATGACCATCCTATTGATGAGATCATTGTGTGGACCCATGGTTTGGCCTAAGACCTTGATTAGATTAATTTCATGGTACTTACTTATACATAGCTTCTATTATCTTTACATTTATTATGTATTCCTCTACACCTACTCCATTCCTTCTTCTGGCCCTTGGCTATATTTTCATTGTGGGGGCATTTAAATTTCCTTCCTCCTTGTCTTTATTTTCTTCCCCACTTTTTAAGGGTTCTTAAAGCGTCCTTGTCTTTCTTTAATTTCAAAACTTTGTTGCTTCATATGTCTTTCCAAGATTCTTCAAATTTAATTTATGCATGCTTTAATTTCCAAAAATGGAAAAAATACAAAAACAATCATATATGATAAAAAAAGTACAAAAAATAAAAATATTTTCAAAAACATCAAAACTAAAACTCAATGGCATATATTTTATATTCAATATATAACATATTTCATTACATTTTCAATACATAATTCTTCTCAAAAGGTATCTAAATGTGAAATAGGACACATTTATATAGAAGAAACAAATATTCATACAAAAAGGAGCTATCTCAATTTAAAAGTCTTACATATAGGCAATAAGGATAGTGCCACACTAATTGAACAAAACACATTGTGTCCCTCTCCTCTATTATGGTCCTATCCCTGTGCATTTTAAATCATTCATTTCAATTGAAACATAGTCATAGGGACTTATTCTAGAGATTTTGATCACAAAACAAATAATTATTTAACCCTAAAATGTAGATATGAATAATATAGGGTTAATGCAGTAAAGATATCCAAGGGCACAAAGATGGTAGAATATCTCTAAAGTAGGCAAACTATTTACAAAACTCAAAAAAACAAATAATTAATTTATTTTGATAAGATGCTAAAGATAAAAAGTATAGCTATGATAGATATTAAAATGATAATGAACACAAGATACTTAGTGGTTTTAATGCTAATACATATCTAGTTCTAAAAAAACATAAAATATATTAGATCTAGATTTTGGATTAGTTGCCTAATTTTGAAAATTGTACCTTTCTAGTCATGGAGACTTGTGTTAACTTAGAATGGTTACATTGACACTACTATTTGGCTTGGATGTAAGTGTCTAGTAAGGAAAACTTTTTGAAAATAGATGCAACCACTTGTATTCTTATAGGTTCTATCTTGCCTTCACTCTAGTGCAATCAGATTTGGGTCATGGACTATCACTCTTTGATAGATATTAAAACCCTAGATCTTCATCTTCATAGTGGTTGTGGGAAAAATGGGTTATTGTGCACACATTGTTAATCTACATCAAATACCCCTTTGTCAATGAATATTACCTACATAGACATTGCTCCAAAGAATACTTTAGTTTTATGTAGTTCTCCCCTACATATTGTCTTGTGTGTGAATCATGAAATGTGTGATAAGCAAGTAAAATAGTGAACTAGCTTGTAACTTGATAAATATAGCTCTTGGGATATTACTTTAGTAAATTAGATCTATAGATGTGATATCCTTATGACTAATATGGAAATAGGATATAATAAGAAAGCGTTTCTCACTTGAGTGTTTGATTGAATAAGTATCCTTTGGAGTCTTTTTAGGTATTTATAGGTAAGGAATAAAAGAGGACTATTATTGTATTTATACTAATCCCTTTGGATAATATCTCTCATAAAAACACTTAGGCTAACCATAGGAATATATGTTATTTTAAAATTAGATGAATTTAGGGAACTATACACTTGTGTTGGGATAAGACACTTGTATCGACATAAGTGACTGAGTGGGATTCAAGTGTTTGGGTAGTTAGAACATATGTACAAGTACAAAAATTGTAGAGATGAAAGATAAGTAGCTTTAAAACATATTAGGTAAGATAAAATGCTTGGGTCATTAGAATACCATGGTTTGGACAAAAATATGATAAATTAGGATTAAAAAGATAGTGTATATGATCCTTTTGGAAGTGAGAAAGGTCTAGAAGTTGAAGGTACATCCATGATATGTATTTTCCAAGTGTACAATATTGAGGTGCTATATAACTCAAAAATAATGTCTACATTATAACATATTTCATTACATTTTCAATACATAATGCTTATCACAAGGTATATGAATGTGAAATATGACACATTTATACAAAAATAACAAATATTCATAAACAAAAGAAGCTATCTCAATCTAAATGTATTACATACAATTGATTAGGGTAACATCACACTATTCAAACAATAACACACTGTGTCCCTCTCTTTACTATGGTCCTATCCCTATGTATTTTAAATAATTGATTTCAACTAAGAAATAGTCACATGAATTTATTCTTCTATATATTTTTATCATAGAGCATATAATATACTCAGATATTAGTCAAATTTTTTGCTTAAGGTATACTATTTCTAGGATTTTTATGTTTGGATATCTTTATACCCAATAGATTTACTTATTTGGGGGGAAATATTTGTTATATATAAACACTCTTACATATTTTATTCATCTAAAACCTCTTTTATTTGTTTCACTATGATAAAAATATTTATTTATTTTTCATTCATACTTTGTGTACTATGATGAATATGTTATTCACTAAAAATGAACATAGATACATATGATCAAAAGAAGCTAATTTCAATTTCTCTATGATTATTTTAGATGTTTATTTCCTTACAAAACATTTTTCAACTTGTTGGCTTCTTTTATGTGGCCTTTAGCCTTGTGTATGTTCAACATATACCATCTTGATTGTATGACATCATCATGCCTTGTGTGTATGACGCTTGGCCTTCTATGTTTTTATGAAACTCACATGTCCCTTGTATTCAAAATTTGGGCCTTACATGTAATATTTATTCACATTTTTCTAACTATATGTAACAACTTACATTTCCCTTATATGTGGCATTTATACCTCCTTGTTAAACATTATGCAATTTTTATTACATGTTTTTTACATGTTATTATGGTGCCATGATGTATATAATGAAAAAATAATTATCTATTAAATATTACTATGTTCCCATGATCTACATCATATACATACTAATTATGTTCTTAAAATTCTTAATCTACTCAATACTATGCTTACAATGCATATACACAACTTTCCAATTCTTTATATATACACATAATATTTTCACATTTTTATCGATTACTAACACTTTACATATTAAAGGAACCCATCATGATCAATCTCTCTAAGTGTATGCCTTAAGGGGTGCATCAGGAAAGGGGTCGATAGACCTTTGGTGCTTCATAATATTATTATCCCTTATTGCCATATTAATCCCTATCCATTCAGCTCCACAAACCTTTCCCTAAGCTATCTCTCCTTCCTTGCACATTATTATAGTATTTTCCTCTTTATATACTTATTTACATTGCTTAATATCATTTTTACTTGTTTAATAAGCTAGGTTGACCTAGTCAACCTAACAATGTCTGGGGTCACTTTAGCTCTTTAGACCTAGTTTCCATCTAGCTGACCTAGCACAATTTCAGGCATTAGTCTGATAATGTGCTAGGTTGACCTAGTTGACCTAGCATAGCTGACATGTTTGAGTGATTTTTGGGTCAGATAATCCTATATATACAAGGTCATTTCGGTCATTTCCATGTCAATTCAATTAAGAGTTATTATTCACTCATGCTTCTTCACAATATACTCTTCCACCATTCTACTTGAGGAGTCTTAGCTTAGGTTTATTATTTAGAGAATCTTAGTATTTTTGATAGTTATTAGAGTATTTGGCCTAAAAAATTGATCCTTACTAACCAAAACAACCTCTTGTGAAGCCCCATTGGCCAAGGGAGAGATTGAGTCACAACAAGTTCACAATTAGGTAAGTATATTCTAACTTTGTTCTCCTCTCTTTTAGTAGATATAAGTAGCATAAGTGTTAGATAAAATAATGTTACTCCTCATATTCCATGTATTATGGTGTTTCTCATACTTACTTTATTTGAAGTTCTTTATACATGTATTTGATTGCTTTGCATCTAACCTCTTACTTTGTGCGACAAGCTTTGGTGAGCACTAGATTAGTTTAATTTTCTTGTTATTAGATTAATTTAATTTTTTGTTTATTATCATAAATGAATATATAAACCATAAGAATATTTTAGGGTTGTGTGACTATATTAGACTGTAGGCTTTGGAACCTTACTTAGCATGATGTGTTTTGATAGATGATACAAGTGATCCCCCAATTGGGTCTAGCAAATAATCATATTGGTCATGCTCCTACTTAACAAGTGTGTGACCCAATCAGAAGTGTAGGTGTGATCTATCTTATTTGATCTAGGATTTATTCATGTGCACCATGAAATTTTGATTGCATACATTCTAATGAACCTGACATGAATCCTATCCCTCTGCTAGTTGGATTATCTTCATGTTTCCATTTTTTTCCTTTCTTATTTAGCATTAGCTCCACTTTGGATTCACATTCAATACATTATTGTAAACCCAATGTGAATCCTATCCCATCAATAGTTGTATTGTCTTCACATTTCCATTTTTTTTTCCTTTCTTATTTAACATTAGCTCCACTTTGGCTTCACCTTCATTACATTCTAGTGAACCTAACATGAATCAAACCCTTGAAAGATCTATTTCACTTATTTTATTATTTTTTATCATCACTTTATCACTTATTTATTCCTTATTTTCATTCTCTACTTCATCATGAATCCAATGCATTTTAAAGTTTGTAAAATGGATGAGTAGAACTAAAGATATAGGCAAAATAATTTTCCTATCTATTATATTAGGTCGACCTAGTCGACCTAGTACTTTTTTTTACCTCTGTACACTACGCTAGGTTGACCTAGTTAACTTAGTACTATCTTTAAACCCTGTATTTTGTGATAGGTCAACTAAGTTGACCCTATACTATTTCTTTCTTTTATGCTTTCCAATTTAGCTTTTTTGCTTTCCTTATGTCTGATTTAGTTCTCTGTCTGTTATTATTATTAATTATAATTAATTTAATTTTATCCTTAAGCATCACGTACCTCATTATAATCTTTTTAGATAGCCTAAATCCATTTAGACACTCTATGGGGTTATTTTTGCTTCTTATCTATTCTTCCTCTTTTTAGCTATTGGGGCATCTTGTGATTCCCATCCACACATTACTTTAACCTTTGGGGCATATTTCAATGCCCACCTTCATGTCCTTTCAAAATTTGGGGAATCTTGAAATTCACATCCCTACATCCACTTACCCTTTGGGTCATCTTGTGATGCCCACTCTTATTTTCCATTACATGCTACCAAACTAATTCAACTCCAAGAAACCTTCTGAGACACATAGGCTTGTCTTTTACATGCTCATCTTTGATATAGACATTGATGTAGGATACTTTTCATTATTTTCATGATTTCTCTGTACATCTATATAACATTTTTTTTAGGTTACTTTAGCATGGGTCTCTCCCTATGAAATAGTTTCCTTCTTTTTAAACCTTTAGTCCTCCCTTTTGGTCTTTTGGTTTATTGATGTACCATAATCTTAATTTCCTTTCTTTTCAAACCTTTAGTCCTCCCTTTTGGTATTTTGGTTTCTTGATGTACCATGGTCTTTATTTCCTTTCTTTTCAAACCTTTAGCCCTCCCTTTTAGTCTTTTGGTTTCTTGATGCACCATAGTCTTCATTTCCTTTCTTTTCAAATATTTAGTCCTTCCTTTTGGTCTTTTAGTTTTTTGATGTACCATAGTCTTCATCACTTATATTTTCATTCTCTATTTGCTTTCAAATGCTATTTTAACATCCTCTTGGTATTTTTTTTTATGAGTTGCTTGCTAAGACTGTGTATAAAACCTAACCCTCATAAAATGACCATTATTTTTATTTCTCATTTCTTCTCTTACATTCTTTTGCTACTTTCCAATGATGTTTTAGCATCCTTTGGGTATTTATTTGTGAGGTGATTTATACAAAGACTCCCTCACTTTTTGCTTATTAACACCCCTTGGGTTTTCCTTTTGTGAGTTTCTTAGTAAGATTATGGATAAAACCTAGCCCTCCTCATAAAATTACCTTTTTTCATGTTCTTTGTGATCCTTGTTATTTATACATTAGATTTTGCTTCTTTTACTATAAGGAATCCATAAACAATCTATGTTAGCATGTTTTCCTTTACTTCTCCCAATCTTATGATAAGGAATCACACCTTTTCTATCACTTTATTCATTTTTCCCTTTGTCACATTCTTTTGCAATTTGAATAAATTCAAATTTATTACATGTGTCATTTTCCTCTTGAGTTCCCCCTTTTTTTCACCTCCACATTTAGACAAAACAAGGTCAAAGTCAAGATAACACTTTTATTTCACCTAGATTTATGAGACTCTTAGACCCCATGCTCTTTGATTTTCTCTCTCTTAGCAACCTTATCCCAAAGTTTTCAAATGAAATTCATCTTTAGCACCCATGTTTGGTCTTCCAAATCCATATTGAGGAGGAATTTAAAAAATAAATAAAGTTAAAAGCCAATCATTTGAAAACAAAAGGCAATGATATCTAAAAGGTAACATAAATATCTTAAAAGTCTAATCATACCAAAAATCATGATTATAAGCACATATCCTATCTCAAATCAAAGCTTAAACTCCATATTCAACTTCATATATAGCCAAAGTCATTTGGGGTATATTGGTCTAGTAGATTGGAATAGGGGAATTAAAAAAATAAAATAATGATACCTACTTTCTCATGTAAGTACCCAATATTCATAGTAGATCCACAGCTCTGTAAGGGGTCCTGAAGCACAGTGAACACATCATGAGGAGGTAGGTCCATTTTAATTTTCATGCATATATCCTTCATGGGATGATATATCACTCTATTTTTTGACCTAAGACTTATATAGCTAAGAGAATTTATTTAGAGTCCTTAAGGTTGATATTCCTCTTGTTTTAACAAACCAAATTTGAGTATCTTGACTTCGATAAAGAGTTCCTCTACCTTAGTTTTTACTTCATTCTCCCTTCCACCCCATTTCATTTCCCCCCTTAATAGATATTGTGATTCTAAATCTATTTTCCCTCTTCTTTAAATTCTATTTTATTCATTTCTTAAAAACATGCTAACACTACTTTGTTTCATTTTTATCTATCCTAAGACACAAAAAAACATGTTTAAGAAACTATGGATCATTTTCATCATGTTTTATATATTTAATAAAACTAATTTTCTTTCCTTTTCCCATTTATCTTGATTTTGTTGTTCTACTATTACAAACACCTGAGTTTTCACCCTTTTTCCATTGTTGCAAGAGATTTGGATTATTACTGCTCACCCAACCATGTTGTTTTCCCTTTTATGCATCCCTATTTTCCATTGATGATTGAGATGTGTATTGTTACTGCTCACTCATCAATGTTGTTTTACCATTTTTATTTTTGAATCTTCTTTTTACCATCTTGTTTAACATATATCCTTGATTTGACTTAGTGAGTATGCCTTTTTTTACTTGAGGTTTACTTGTTTTAGTTTTTTGATCTTTAGTAGGCTTGGATTTTTAATTACCTAGTTTACTCTTGTTTGACTTGGTCATTTGGTCTAACATGGCACTTATCATTTAGTTTTCCAAATTCCCAAGTATGTCCTATCCACATAACACTAGTTATCTTAGATTTTCTAGCATTTGTTTATTTTTGCTTAGTTTTATATTTTTAGGTTTGTCCAAAGTAGTCTCTGTGCCCTCCATAATCAAAACTAAAATATAACTAGCAAATATCTCATGATAAAGGTAAGTCAAGGTACACATCATTTAATTTTCAATTATTTACTTTTCAGTTAGTTTTCTTTTCTATCAGTTACTTTCAGTTATTTTGTGGTTTTTAAAACACTACAAGTTTTTTTAGCATCAACATTGTGTGTGTCCTTATGTTTTTTCTTGAAGCACCATCCCATATTAAACCTTAGTGACATGTGATGAGATTCGAGTGGGTCATATGTATACATATAATATTTTCAAACTTTTATCAATTACTAATGCTTTACATCTTGTAGGAACCCATCGTGACTCAATCTCTTTGAGTGCATGCTTTAAGGGGTGAATTGAGAAAGGGGTGGGTAAACCTTTGGTGCTTCTTAAGATTATTGTCCCTTATTGCCATATTATTCCCTATCCATTTAGCTCCTAAAACCTTTCCCTAAGCTATCTCTCCTTCCTTGCACATTCCTCTAGTATTATCCTCTTTCTATCTTTCTTTCCCTTTATTAATACTATTTTTACCTATTCAATAAGCTAGGTCGACCTAGTTGACCTAAGATAGTCTAGGGTCACTTTAACTCTTTACACCTAGTTTCCATTTGGCTAACCTAGCATAAAATTTAGGCATTAGCTCAATAATGTGCTAGGTCAACCTGGTCAACCTAGCATAGCCAACATGTTTGAGTGATTTTTAGGTCAATTAATCCTATATATAAGGTCATTTTGGTCAATTCCATATCAATGCAATCATGATTTATTATTCACTTGCACTTCTTCACAATCTACTCTTCCACAATTCTATTTGAGGAGTCTTAGCTTAGGTTTATTATTTGAATAATCTTAGTCTTATGGATAGGTATTAGATGATTTGGCCTAATAAAGTGATCCTTATGAGCCAAAAAAACCTCTTGTGAAGCCCCATTAGCCAAGGGAGAGATTGAGTCATGATGGGTTCACATTCAGGTAAGTATATTCTAACTTTGTTCTCCTCTCTTTTAGTAGATAGAAGAAGCATAAGTATTGGATAAAATAATATTACTCCTCATATTCCATGTATTAGGGTGATAATCATACTTTATTTAAATTTACCTATACATGTATTTTATTACTTTTTATCTAACCTCTTACTTTGTGCCACAAGATTTGGTGAGAACTATATTAGTTTACTTTTCTTGTTATTAGATAATTTGACTTTCTTGTTTATTATCATAAGTGAATATAGAAACCATAGGACTCTTTTAGGTTTTTTGTGTGATTATGTTAGACTGTAGGCTTTGGAACTCCACCTAGCATGATGTGTTGTGATAGATTATATAAGTGATCCCCTAATTGGGTCTAGTGGATCCTCATATTGGTCATTCTCTTTCTTAACAAGTGTATTCCCCAATCGGAAGTGTAGGTGTGATCCATCTTATCTGATATAGGTTTGATTCATGCACACCATACAATTTCAATTGCATACACTTTACATGCTTGATAATTCAATACTATATTCAATTATAATAATGCAGTGTAATATAATTTTTTTCCATATGCTTCAATATTACATATTTTAAATTTTAATATAATTAAAATACTCACATGCTATTACATGATTACATATTTCAAAAATGCTCTCACTTTTTATTTTGAGACAAGTGACTTACATGAAATTTCACTAATATCAAAATGTGGGAATCATAATGGGATTATCTCCAAGATTTCACAAGCAATACTTTTCAAATTTGATAGTTTACAATATGAAAAAATATAATTTTTAGGTTTTAGGGGTCTTCATCTTGATTATACACTCCACTCTTATAATTACTTGAGAATAGATACTTTGTTGTGAATATAGTTAATTTTTTTCAAAAAAAATCAAAAGATCAAATTATCACTTTATACATTACATGGGGCCTGATATGCAATCATGTCCAATTTACTACCCTATAAAATTCAAATATATATTTTTCAAGTATCAAAGTTTCAAGAATTTATAGTTCAAATCTAGATCTATCTATAGTAGTGTGATTCATATTTTTCAAGTGGACCATATTTGAGATTAGTCACATTGCATGCCTTGGTTATAATTTAGCCAACCATGTATGTATCTCATATCTTATTTTGAGTTTAGTAAGTGATCCATGTCTAAGCTTAGTGATGTTTCACTTCTTGGTTGCACTTTATTGAACCACTTTGTTGGTTTCCACCTCTTCAAATTCATTTCAAAGTACTCTATGATGGTTAGAGAATATAATATTTCAAACTCAAGCATCATCATTGATTCTTAAAAGTGAGACCTGATGACTCTCAATTCACCTCAAGTTCAACACTTCTTAACATACCTCAACAAGCGGACATGCACATTTCCATGACAAATATAAATTTTGTATACATAATCAAGTATCATATTTCCTTTAATATAGTAATTTTATGCATCACTGTAATACAATAAGGGGGAATGTATACATTTAAATTTAATCAATAAATTTCATGACAATTACTTTCCTTGAAATATTTACCTTACTCAGTCAATTTTCTATTTTGATAACCCACAATCTCTAAGAAAGCCTTCAAAGTCTCACAATTATTGTGCATATCTACTAGAATTCCCTATTTTATCTTTAATCATCCCTATTAAAAATATAATTCACTATCATTTTGGTTTTATAATCCTCTTTTCTTATTATACAAGAGTGCACTAGGTAGAAAAGGACACCTTACAACCTTGTCCAATAGTGAGGCCTTGTCCATAATGCTCTAATGATCATCTTTTCAAAATAATATTCTTCGTAACAACTTTATCACATAAACTAATAGGTTAGTTATAAAAAAAATTCAAAATATTATCTTATAAAATCACATAAATGGTCACACCATAACCTAATGAGCTCTTATTGACAAAAGTATCTATTTTATGATTTCAAAAGCATCTATCTTCTAAGTAAAATTATTATTACAATTATATTGTAATCCCATAGTCCTTATCCAAGTATACCATTGTTTTTATATAGGTTGAGAGCATAATTTATCAATCATTCTAGTAAAATATTGATTTTTTCACTCACATGATCTTCCCTAAAGGGAGAAATACATCAACATGAGGCCTTATGGCTATGTAGGTAGCACTTAGTCAACAAGGATTTTTTGAGGATAGTTCGACCATTACCATATCCCCCATTTCCCCCTTTTAAATTTAATCTATTTTGTGTGCTTGTACAAGATGAGGGTATCTATTCTATAGGTCTTTCACAAATAAAATCAATCTCTACACATAAATAGGTCACCTACATATAGAGGTGAACAAGTCCATATTTATAGATCCAACACATAGTTTATCTAGACCAAGCCACAATATAAGATAACAATGTAATGCAACATTATCTACCTTCTATGGCCTCATCTTAGTCTATAGTGGATATCTATTTTATGATGTATATGTTTTTTTAGGTTATTTTAAATATTCACATCACAAATAAATTTAACACTCTTAATTAATATTTTTGCAAGGACAGTTCTCTAACCCTAGTCTTAGTTTCTACTCTTATCAATTTACAACTTTTGTAAATTCTATATATCTTTGTATTTAATGGATTGTCTTATTTAAATCCATATATTATATTTAAATATTTGACATTTCCAATTAGAGTTAATTGTAATTCATAACTAATTGGCATAAGATGGACACAATTCATTGCATGAGACTCTCTTACCTCCAATTACATGTGAGATTCAACATATTACCATATCATTTTAATATGGCATGTAATGGGATCCCCAATCAAAGTTATAAGGATGTGATTGAATGTATGGGGCTCATTTTGACCCATAATTTAGATTCAATGCAACACTCATTTGGATTTATATGTTAGGAAATGATATCCATAATTGACATGATATCAATGTAATTTGTTACAAATGACTCATTCGGACCCAACTACCCATGAAATTCAATGTAATACGAGATTGGTTAAGTATGATGTGAAATATGATCTCCAATTGACATTAGATGGATAATATTCTTTGAACAAGGTATATTTGGTATAAACTACACATGAGATTCAATGCAATACTCATTTTAATATAACATTCAATGGAAGCCTCAATTGATATAATATGGGCGTGACTCATCACATAGAACTTGTTAGGAACCAACTATGCATGAAATTCAATGTAATAACATATTGGTTTAATATGGATGCAATAAGGAGACCTAATTGACATAATATAAAATTGATTCAATACACAATGATTAATTTGATCCAATTGTGTATGAGATTTGATGCTATATTAGATTGGTCCGATATGGTAGGAAATGGGAAAACTAACTGATATTAGATATATGTGATTCATTACATTAGGCTAATTTCTCCACAAATATGCATGAGATTAAACACAATATTGGATTTATTAAATATGGCATTCAATGGTGGCTATAATTAAGCTTAGTTGGATGTGATTCATTGCATGGGGCTTTTTAACCCAAACTATGTGTTATATTTAATGCAATACTTGGTTGGTTTAATATTACATGTGATTAAATACCATATTTATATAATATGGATGTAATTCAATGCACAAATTTTTTTTCGAACCAATTATGCATGAGATTCAACATAATACTATATTGGTTCAATATGTAATATAATGGGAGACTCAATTGAAAAAATGGATTTGGTTCATTACATGGTAATTTTTTGGCCCTAAATAAATGTGATTCAACACAATATTAGATCGCTTCAATATGGAATGTAATTCATTGCATGGGGATTGTCTAGTCTCAAATACATAGGATATTTAACATGATATTGGATTGATTCAATATAGAGTGTAATGGGAGCCATAGATGACATACAATATAATTGAATCATTGCATCTATCTTGTTTGGCCACAATTACACATGATATTCAATACAATAATATATTGGTTCAATATGGCATGAAATGAGAGCCCAATTTTTCATTAGATAGGAAAAATTCATTGAACAAGGTTTGTTTGGCCCCAACAACACATGAGATTCAACATAGTATTGGAATTGTTCAATATGTTGTGCAATTATGGCCCTAATTGACATGAGATGGATGTGACTCATTTCGTGGGGCTATTTTTATCCAACTACACTTGAGATTCAATACAATACCATATTTTTTTGAATATGGTGTGTGATGTGATCCCTAGTTAATATTAGATGGATGTGATTCATTTCAAGGGGTATATTTGGCCCCAACTATGTGTGATATTTAATGCAATACTTGATTGGTTTAGTATGGAATGCATTGGGATCCTTGATTAACATTATATGTATGTTATTAATTTATTTCATTGAATTTAATTTTTTTTATTATTATGGTTTTATAATGGTTTTTGTAATGAAAAATAATTTTAATTATTTTTATGTTCTAATTATTTTTATATGGATTGGATGAAAATGATGATTTTTTTCAAAAAAATGAAGACATATTTTTATTTTATTTAATAATCATTTCCTCTTTGTGGTGATGATGATCCCATTGGGGTAAGTATTTTACCACTAACACCATTAACAACATGCAGACCATATGTTCACAAATAAAAACCCCTTGCACATTGTTAACCACATAGAATATCCACTAGAACAACACATAAACCTATTGCCACAACCAATTTTTAATCTAAGATATTTTTTATAAAACTATTAACATCATGTACACCATATATTTACATCAAATATCCTATCATTGATTATTTTCCTAGACCATGATAATCATGGATTAACTTATTTAACACAGAACAACATGGGATGCAACCACATACACATCAATTGGATGAAAATAATAGATTTTATTTTTATGAAAATATTAAAATAGTGAAATAATTTAATATAATAATTTATTAACATCATCACATTTAATTTTTTATCATTTATTACTTCTCCACATAAAATGTTCTTTATCAATTCATTTAGTACTTAATGTTTTAATAATTTTTTTTTTAAATTTTTAATATATAATGTTGATCACACATTTATGTAGTTTAACTATATAATTAAATTATAATTCAATAATTTTAGATAATATGAGTATGTTAATCCACATTTATTTAATTTCATATAGTCAATTCAATTTAAAATTTTAATTTAGTTTAAAAAAATATGCATTGATGCAAATATTATGACACAAAAAATGTTTAGCGTAAAAAGATAATGCACAAAACTTGATGCAAAAGTGTTGATGTCAATGAGTCAATGGTTTCATCAAACTTGAACATAAAAAAATATATATAAGTATAAAATAAAATTAAAGTGCCCATTGACTTATTACAAATTTTCAAGCTTCTAATAACTATAGGATAGGGGGAAATCACATTTTTAAAACATAAGTGTTATTTGTGTTTGATTTATCCCAATATTTTTATATTTTCTTACATACATAGATATTTATCCAAGATCTTTTTACTTCAATATATGAGAGACACCAAAAAACGTAACTGAGGGAAACATAAATGGAAAGGGAAAGCAAAATAGAACTAGATGTAATATGAGAATTAGAGAAAGATTACCAAGTGATGATATAAATGAAGAATGAGACAAATGGTTGGTAAGTTACTTTCACTATTCATTTTTTCTTTTTATGTAATTTTTTTTGTAAAATATAAAATAATGGTGATATCCCTATTTTAGTTGGGTGTTTTTTTTATGTTTTAGTCATCTAATTTTATAGTAAAAAAATTATGAGATGCCATTTTTTATTTTGTTACTAACTATTTTAATTGTATGTTTCTATAGGACAAGGCTCTTATTTTATGGTTTTTATAAGAAAACTAAAAACCTTAAGTAAATTTGAATATAATATTTGGTACCTAAAAATAGAACATAAAGATATAGGTTTATGGATGACAAAAAAATAGATAATAACCCACATTCTCTACCAGTTAAAAATATAAACCCTCACAAACCTCTATGATTCCTGTTAACTACCACATAAGCTCATAAGGGGGGGGATTTATTATTTGGTCTCATGATTGTGGTGATGTGTGGAAAGATAAGTAGGAAATATTTTTTAATCTCACTCTATAGAAGTGATTAGACACATTTCCAATCACAATGCATTAACCTATCTAGATTAGCTAGAATTTTTCCAAGAGAAAAATTACATTGGTTATGATATAATGGTATTATTTTATAGTAAATATATTTTAAATAAGAGGAATATCAAAATAATGGAGAATTCCCTTATAAATTTAAGGGATATAATGTATAGAAATCAAGGATAGACCTAAGTAAAAATGGAAGTATATCCATACAAATTATTACACAAGGACATGTTTGAGAAACATGAAGAATAAGGATGAAAATAAAATAAAAATGTGGCTATTTAAAGAAAAAAATGAAAATTATTAAAAATAATCTAGTGACACATTGCACTAGGAAAATTTCTTAAAAGGAGTATCAACATACTATTTAAGTTCATCATATCATATCAATATATCTATTTATTTTTTAAATTTCTGGTTACATAATATATTATTTAATTTTAATGCTTATTAAATACAATATATTTGAGTACATGCTTATAGAGAAATCAAATTTCATTAAAAGGATTGTGTTGTATTAAAATTTCACAAAAACACATGTAATTTTTTTACATATAACTATACATTTGTTATTTCTTGGTAATTAATAATGGTTAGTAAAAAATTTATTTTATTATTTATAGAAAATCAAATTCAAATGAAACCTCAAAAATACCACATTGAGGTTGCAATGACATAAGGCTAATAATCCCTTACATAATTCATGGACAAACTAAGATGCCTACAAGTAACTAATAATTTAATAATTGATATATTTTTTTAAATTTCACATTTCAAAAAAGATAGATTAAATAAATTTCAAAGTAAGTTTTTTTTAATTTTATTTGATATTTTCTTATCAAATTTATATGTTTTGATTATTTCAGTGGGAAAAAAAGGAAAGGGTCCTGAGCCCTATACAAACCAGCCCTCAAGGTAAGAAAACAAAAAGGCCACCCACAAGATAGAAATAGTGCAGTGACAGGAGTTAGACAACAAAGCCAAAATGGCTAAGCAGTCGAAAGGCAACAACACTACAAGGAATAAAAAACTATATAATAACAAAACCTAACCTAGTAGGTCAAATACCCTTGGCCTGAAAGTGGGTCTGAGAAATGTGCTTAGGAAGACCTCAATTGATCCTTTGGATAATAGTCAAATAAGCATCAAAATATCCATTTATAGAAATAAGAGATGAAGGAGGTGAAAAACTCATCAAATCCTCAGAAGGGGGTAGAGCCTGGGGAACAAACATAACAACATCAACCCTAATAACAAACTACATACCTATAGCAATAGTCCTTGACTTAGTAGTAACAATAGTTGAGATCCATGTGATAGTCTTAGCAGTAATAGCAATAACATGGGAGACACCAAGGGAGGTCCCTGTTATAGTTTCAATAGTAGAAGAACCAAAAAAATCTAATGGTACTATAATAGTAACAGTAGGGGAGATCCCAATAGTAGTCCCAATGATAAAAATAATAAGAAAAGTTTGAATAGTAGTCTCAAAAGTAAAAGCAATAGCAAGGGAGGTCCCTACAATAATCCCAATAGTAGATGAGTCATGTAGTGGGGGAAGAGAATCCTTCCCATCATTAGAAGGAGGGTCAAAATATTTTGAGCTTGAGCCATCATCATCGACATCTACTATAAGGTGTTCATGTAGAGCATCCTTCTACTAAGATGACGACTAAGAAAACTTCAAATGGGGGCATTTAGATGCCAAATGACCCTTATTAAATCACCTCTAAAAACAAAATGGGATACCTTCATAATCCAAGGGCTGACACGAAGAATGATTAATAACTTGTAAAATAACCTCTACCAGAAGAGGCATAGACAAATCTAAATCCAATAAAATATGATCATAAGTGGTGTGTGAGAAGTGAGTAGTGGCATAATCCACCATGATAAAATGACTGACTGAGTTACCAATGCCTTTATAGCAAGATTCACACCAAAAATGAAGAGGTATATTTGGTAGATGAATCCAAACTAGTAGCTTATTGTAATATTTAGTGAGAGGGTTAAAGGTAGGAACCCAAGGCTTTAGTATAAATGAAGGTTATCCCCAAAACTAATACTAACCATCAAAAATAACATTTCAATCAAGGAGAGAATGAAAAACAACTACAAAGAATCCTTTAGCATATGGGTAAATTTCTATTTTCCCCTTTATAAGGGGATGCCACTGCTCAAAGATCCAAGTTTTTAAATCTTGGAGCCATGGCCAAAATATATAAAATCTACAAATCAAACCCTTTTGAGAAAATCATTCCTCATTTTTTAACACTTCATCCCCTAAAATCACAATAGGAGGGGGTAGTGCTGAAAGTTTCACCTTACCCCCAGTCATTTGAGAAGAATGAGAAACAATATTCTTCTAAGGAGATGAGGCTCCATCATGAAACACATCAATAAAAGAGACTATAATAGTAGAGGAAGAACCCAAAATAGGTGTTGTACCAATAATATTAGCCCCAAACATGGGCATCACACTGGAAATAACCACCCTAGCAATAGGTAATATCCCCATAGTGAGAGAACCTTGCAATCCCCCAAATGATGCCATAATATCATCAAAATCCCCTAGCATGAATGATGCACCAACAACAACACCAAATAGTAAACTAAAAATAGTAGATGACCCTATAATAGTCTTAGAAGCAATAGACCTAGTAGCAGTTGAACCCCAAAAACAAGGCACATGAGAGGGAAGAGGAGCAGGAGACGCCATTTCAAAAAAATTGCTTATCAAATATATATGTTACAAGGACTGACTTACAATGATACAAATATCAATCAGGAAGAAGGAAATTTTTATATCATGGAAACTTTGATAGTGGTAATGGTAACAATTGCTTCGATGATGACTAAGATCATGATGATGTGGAGGAGGAGGATAATTTAGACTAGAATTTTTTATCAATAATTTTTATGGATTTTATAATAAAATTCATTTCATAGTTACTAAAAATTTAATTGATCTATTGATGTTTAATATCATTGATTGATTCATAACACTTAATCTATGACACTACTACACAAAGTGTACTTATCATCACCATTAGGGTTACATTTATGTCACAAGTTGACGTTTTTGATGTTTTCAATGACTAAAATAGGAAGAATTGCATCAATTTTTACGCTGTAAAGGTGGTGTAAAAGTGAATAAATTGATATTTTTTGTATGCATTTTGTACCACATTTTGTTCACTTTTATGCCATGTTTTATCACCACTTTTTCCTTGAGATAGAAACAAAAAACTAAAAAAATGTAATATGCTTATTTTAAATTTAAAATATTTATATTTCATTTTAATTTTCAATATATGTATATAATTTTATAAAATATTACAATGCGAAATAAAATAACATAATTTAAAATATAAATAAGTATTCTAAAATACAATATTAAAATTCTATAAAAAATATTAAATTATTACCTTCAAAATATAAAAAATATTAGAATATGATTGAAAATAACATATTTTTTAGTGTGTGTGTGTGTGTGTGTAAATATCAATAATCATGAAAAAACAACATATAACAATTCCACACCAAAAAATCATGCCATAGGTAAGTTAATAACATGAAAGAGAATATAATGTCTAAGATGTTAAAATAAATAATTACTCATATACAATACAATAACATGAGTTTGAATTACAAATTATATCAAAATTACAACTATAATATATTATCTTATAGTTCTCATCACCATAATTATCTATGATCTCATTATTAGTACTTTTTGGAATCTACTTTACTCCATGCAATGAATATTTTTCATAGTTGTAGTTAGCATCATCATCATCATCATCATCATCATCATCATCATCATCATCATCATCATCATCATCATCATCATCATCGTCATCGTCATCGTCATCGTCATCGTCATCGTCATCGTCATCGTCATCATCATCGTCATCGTCATCGTCATCGTCATCATCATCGTCATCATCATCATCATCGTCATCATCATCATCATCGTCATCATCACCTTCTCTAAAATAATGGCCTTGAAATAAAATTGACATTCTATTCAATTATAATGGAATTATTTAATAATTATCAAAATATTTAAAATTTAATTTATGTTAAATGTATAATTTCAATAAAAATTTAAATTATTAATAAATAAAAAATAATTTATCAATGACACAAACCCCGTATAATAAACCCACTCATTGAATGAATTGGTGTTCCATCCATGTGATTGCAACTGTTCTCACACTTATCTCCTACAAAAATAATTAAATGTTAAAAATATTGAGGTATGAATTAAAAGATGCAAGCTCTATTATTTAAATATACTTATGAATTTAGAAGCAATTTTTTCTACATTCAAACATCCCAAATAATGAGTCACCAACTTCACCTGACTCATTCTATTTTAGTGGTATTTTTTGTCAATAATTTAAACCCCTGTATTAATATAAAAAAATAAAAAATTTGTAATTAATTTATATGTATGTATAAATATAATATGGTTTTATTTTTTAAAATAATGAAAAGCATGCCATTTATCCCATTTGTACCACTTTTTGAATTGTAAGTTCTATGAAAATACATTCATGTTTGGAGGTCATAGAGTTACTCTCTCATCATGTGTATTAACCTTGTATTTATTCTACACATTATATGCTTCATAAATTATTATAAACATATAAATAAAAAAATGAAATAATATTCAAATTATTTATATTTTCATACCCATATATTTTCCCATGTCCTCCTAAGCATCCCTACCATAAAATTTTCAATAATATTCACATAATAATAGGTGTGAACAAAATATTTTTTAATAAAGGAAACCAACCATTTTATACTCTTAATTGGTTGAAATTTTAATTCCAGGTTGAAATTTTCCACAAACAATTTTTTGGCTTGGAAAACAATTATTTTTCAAAGAACCCTAATAAAATAACAAAATGAAAGTAAGTTAAAAATAAAACTAAAATAATACTTACTTTCCTCGAGCATCTTATAATTGTTCATGTCTTTATTTACATATAATCTCACCTACATATTGTCCAACACTTGATACATATACTCATTTACATTTAGACAAGATGTTTAATCCTCCTTAGAATTAGATGGAGACTATGTATCCACCCTCAATTTTTAAGTCAAAACATCCTCAAATATTGTGGGGTTGGTAACCTATCATTTAAATTGTAAAATACAAGATTAATGAGGTTACAAGGAAAATGGCATAAAATATTTATAATTATATAATGATTTTTAAAATAAAATAAATTAAAAAAATAGAATAACTTGAAAAATAAATTTAATAACATGAAAAAAATTAAAATAAAATAAAATATATTTTTACCTTATCGATTCCCTTAAAGTATGAAAAATATGAAAAATGATATTAGGAATCTCACCACATATAGATCATTGAAACACTTCAAAAATGCAGTATACATTAGAATCTTTAAGTAAATTGATCGTCAAGGAATGAAATGGGTATGGTAGTGAGGGATTATATATATATATATATATATATATAGTATTAGATGTATTAAAAATGGAAACCTAAGGTGTGTTAGAACTATCCATAAACATTAGTTCTAACACACCTTAGGTTTCCCTTTTTAATACATCTAATACTATTATATATATATATATATATATATATATATATATATATATATATATATATATATATATATATATAATTTTAAATAGGATAATTTAACAAATATGAAAAATAAATTATGTTGTTAGTTTTTAATTCTTTTCCATGCATTCAGGAATTTGGTAGGGTTTTTCATAAGGTTACTGCTTGCTATTTTTAGCAGGGTTTTCCTAAAGTTTTTGCTTTCTATTTTTTTTGTAGAGTTTTCTTAGAGTTTATGCTTTTTAATTTGTTTGTAGGGTTTAGGATCTCTACTCAATTTTTCCTATAGTTTATGCATGTTTATTTTTCTTAGGTTCATACTTATTTTTTCATCAAAAAAAATTGATTTTATATATTATTTTTGGTAGGATTTTTCCAGGGATTTTGATTAATTTTTTTATAGGTTTTAAGTGTTTTGTGTTTATACATATTATATTCCCTATGATTTTTTCCTATTGTTTTTTCTAGGTTTTTTTCTTGTTATTTTTACTGGGGTTTTTACTTGATATTTTTTCTAGTGTTTCTACTTATTATTTTTTAGTATATAAAGAAAAATCTATGTGTATTTTTTGGGGGGTGAAACCCATTTAAATACTTCTCATATTTATTTTAATCTTCTTCTTCTTCTTCTCCTTCTCCTTCTCCTTCTCCTTCTCCTTCTCCTTCTCCTTCTCCTTCTCCTTCTCCTTCTCCTTCTCCTTCTCCTCCTCCTTCTTCTTCTTCTTCTTCTTCTTCTTCTTCTTCTTCTTCTTCTTCTTCTTCTTCTTCTTCTTCTTCTTCTTCTTCTTCTTCTTCTTCTTCTTCTTCTTCTTCTTCTTCTTCTTCTTCTTCTTCTTCTTCTTCTTCTTCTTGATGCTAAAATAAAATTCAACCCTTGCCCTTGCCTCTTACTTATTTTCAGCCTCTACATATGATCCCTAACATTACATTTTATTTTATAAAATATCTTAATTTTTGGCCTATCATTTCTTTGTTGCACTTTCTTTTTCATTGTATGTCCATCCCAAAAAAATAAAAAAAAAATGAAAAATATTTTGATTTTAATTTTAGGGTGCTTAGTGTCTCAATGGTGGCACAATTTCCACCTTTATGTCATGTACACCTATTTTGTTTTAAGTAAATAATAATTTTTAATTTAAATTAAATGTTTAAATTAAGAATAAAAGTGATATTATAAATAATATACATGTTAAATAATAAATCAAATTATTTAACATGGTTAAACACATAACATTACATTTACAAATGAAGTAATTAACATTTATATTCATAAAAAAATTAAGGTCTCGGTTAAAAAATTCAAAAAATGTTAGCTAATAGATAAAATTTAATTCTCAATATTATAAGATCATTACTTGAATAATCACTTCTTAAAAAAATATCATACTTAATTATTATATGTAATTCATCTCAATTTAATATGATAGTAAATGCATTGAATTTCCATTGTTATTTATTATTAAATTATATTACATGGAGTTAATTCCATTATTTACTTATGAAAGTTCAGAGGTTAAAGACCCACTTATAAAATTAGTATGATGTTGAAAGCATTGTACCTAATGGATGAAAATTTTATTTGGCGTTGAAAGTGAAGGTGATTTTAATTGCAATGTAAATGGAAAGATATAAAATAATCTAATTTATATATATCATAATTTATTTGGAAACACTTCTAAATATATCTTTAAATAAGTTTGTGTTGCTCAGTATTATCTCATAGATAGTGGTTTATTTGGAGGAAAAGGCCCAAATTAAATCTTTATTGATTAATTTTCCAATTCATAGTTAGAATAAACATGAAGTAATAAATAATAAACATGTTAAATAACAAATTAAATTATAAAAAACATTTAAACACATAATATGACATTTACAAAGTAATTAATTAACATTTATAACATACATGTAACATGATAATACATTTAATCATTTTAATTAAAAACACATACGATGATATTTATAAATAATATGAATATATTAATACAATTTAAAAAAAAAAAATTATATATATATATATATATATATATATATATATATATATATATATATATATATATATATATATATATATATATAATTCAAATATTTCATAGAAATAAAAAATTGGGATATTCACCCAATTGAAGGTGAAGTGGTTATATTCCTTCATATTTTTCTTGAAGGAACTAATCCCATGATTGCATTGGTTTAGGGATAAATTGATTAATAGGATATACAATATGAGAAGGTAGTGTAAGTGTTATCAATGGGTGCCTTGTAAATAATATCTAAGATAAATTCAAGTGGATGATTGAACATGTTCACCACTTATTCTATTGGATATTCTATTAGGATCTAGGAGTACAAGAGGATAGGATGGAGGTGATGGTCTAGGTGATGAAATATAATTATGCATGGGATACTCATCATAATTAAATTACAATAATGATACACCATAGTCAAATAATTTCTTCAATTTGTTTTAAAATTTTATCATGTTCATAAAATTGTGATGTAAAGAGCATACCTTGTGGAGGCCATAAATTTTGATCTGGGAACTCGTTTGAGCCATTTAAAAAAAATGATTATATTGAAGAGAACTTTAATTTTTAAGGATATTATCCATTATCTACTATTTCAAAAACATTATGGAAAAGAACAACTATCTAAAGGCTAAAAATTACATTTTAATTTTATTTTTGACATTTTTTGAATTTTCTAGATTTAATGTTTTTGTAATCGGGCATGAAATTAAGCTGAGATTCAACCTAAAGATTTATATAGATATATTTATAATAAGGGACATCTAGTAGGCCCATATGATCTTAAATGGAAAAGTTACTAATAATAGAAAGTTTGGTTAACTCAAAGTAGTTTTTTGCTTTTAGTAGTTTTTTTTTTTAATTTTACAAGACAAATACATACTTTAGTTGACTCTTCAAGTGGCATTGCTCCCCACAGGTCTTCAAAGGTTCTCCCTATAAAAATATTCAAAAAAGAACCACTTACTAATATCAAGACAAATCCATACTTTGAGTTGTGATTTATTAAATACTTTTTTTAATTTTTATTATATAAAAAATAACAAGGAATTAGAATTTGGTTTTACTTGCTTAAAAATTATTTATATAATTCTATTGTGCGTTTTGGAATTGTTGTGCATTTGGATTCATCCAATTCATATAAATATAATTAGAAAACTATATTTTAACTATTTAAATATAGGAGAAAAATAATATAGTTTGAAATAAACTACATTTTACATTATCTAAAAAGCCATAAAATTATATTTAAAAAATAATATTATATAAAATTAGAATGTTTTAAAAATTAGATTATACACACACACATACATCCATACATCAATCATCATTGTAAATAGTTATAACCTCTCCTCAGGATGAATTGTAGTTGTTGTTACCATATTGACTTAGAAAGATTATCTTGGCCCTAATTAACACTCTGACTACTTATTATAGATGATTATTCTGATTTAGAAGTTATGATTCTACTATCATGATTTATTGGTTATGATTGACTCATTATCTCAATAGATGCATATGCTTACTTTAGTTATGACATATTACTTATTTTGTTCATTTAATATTTTATTGATATTTGAGATATATCCCTTGAGTAGATACTACTGATATTTTATTCAATGTTTACAGGAACATGATGAATGAGTTAGGCTCATAGGTGGATTTTGGCCACTGGGAAAATAATGAGAGAGGTTTATGAGTAGTCAAAATTAATAATGATAGGTAAACTAACATGTGACATAGTTTCAAATCCATTTGTCATCTCAAGTCTTCTTGATTTCATTTGTTTCATATTTATTTATCTTTCTTTAGTGTTGTGTGAATATTGGTATGTGTCTTATGCGTGTGTGCATAATAAACCATTAATTTATTCCTTGATAGAATTTAATGTTTATTAGATCATTTTTACTTGTCCTTATTTGTATTTCATGTTCAAATTTTGTTTTAGTGTGTTTGATTTCATGTGGGTCCTCTTTGTCATTATTTGGTTGGATGTTCCCTCCCTATTGCATGTTTGTTGGCCTTTTGACCTTAGTCATGGCATAATATTTGAATTGGGTTTCTTTGTTAGGGATATACCTCCATGTGAGTAATTTGAATTTCATGGACATATGATGGATATTATCATGTTGAAATAATTTATCTTGTATCATGATGACTTGGATGATTTACAGGTGTTGACTTGGGAAAATGGCATTATTGACATCTTGATCAAAAATTCATGAAGGATGATTAATTATTGAGAAAGCATTTATGGTGGTTTTTTTTTTTTTTAATTTTATTATTTTATCTGTCACTCTAAAGACTCCCACTATGCATTCTTTTGGGAATTCTCATAGATGCATCAAGCTCCCTACCTAAGATAAAACCCTAGGTCAATCAATATGGGTGCAAAGAATTTTTGAAATAAAATGTTTTGGGGGAAGGCCCATGACATTATGCCTACACACTATAGATATGGGGATAAATCTAGGTGGATATGGAGGCAAGGTCCTGCATCTTCCATGGGGTACAGGTGGGCTATGTTGGGTAAGGAAAATAATAGTTAAACAAGTAACTCAGTCTTATGGGTCTAAAAGTTTCCTACAAGTGAGTGTCATTCTTGGATTCATATTATGATTTCGGTTATAAAGTTTTGATTCTATTTTGGATCAAGTTAGATAAAATAAAAATGAACCATTAAGGGTTTATGGTGAAGTTGTGAGACTTGATGATGAACCCATAATGTATAAAATTGACTTTATTCAATTATGATCCATCGATTTGTTAGGTTAAGGGTTGTTATTGAGCTATATTATTATTATGATTAATTTTTGCTTGTTGGGGCTTACATCAACTAAATTTTAAACACTTTATGATAAAATAATGAGTGTGGGGCTTGTGCTCAATGTCTGGTTAAAAAATTAATCTCTTTAGAATAGGGTATACTTGAATGCCTATTTTATTTTACTTAATTCAACCTTGTATGGGGTGACACCACATATAATGGTGGCCTATATTTTTACCCATCATAATGTGACTTAAATAGTTACCATTAAGTTTTATCTAGGGCCTTTGTGATATCAAAATAGTTTACCTTATTGTTATCTTTTTACCTTATTTGGTTATGGTAATAAGTACAATGTTGACCCTCCATAGTTTTGTGTGGTTCGAGTGTTAGATTCAACCTAACTAGATTGATTTTAGTAGTGGGTTATGTTCTTATTTATTTAATGATTGTGATAATCTTGTTAGCATACCATGAGGCCATTATAGTCAATATCAAACATGAATTGCACCCTCCATCAATTTTATAGGTGTGGGTTATGCATAAATGCTTGAAGTGATATTGAGTTGTGTTTTATCCTTTTCGTGGTTATGTTAGGCTGCATGTAATCTCCTTATTTATTGGAATACCAATTTAGTATTATAAACCATTAGTAAAAGGTGAAACCCTATCAATCTATGTTAATCATTTAAATTTCATATGATCTAGGTGTATTAACATGGTAAAATTATTATTGTTGTACCTGTTCATGTTTTGGAGTTTGAGAAACATGCCATTCTTGGATTGGGTAGCATGATACTCTATTTTGAATATTCCATTGTCTTATGTGTTAGGTTGTGGAGCTAAAAGCTTCACTGATGCAAACAGGGAAGGAGGTTGCTGAGTTGTAGAACAAGTTGCAGGGAAACCGATGTCGATCTGATTAACTAACATCGGTCATATTATAGTGCAAAAGCAATCGACGTTGGTTATGAGTCAGTCGACATCGGTCAAGAAGGAGCCAATGTCGGCAACCTGTGTGTGCATGCAGTTTGCATGCAGGTTCTAGACTGGTCTATTTTTGGACAATCAGTTTGCATGTAAAGACTATTTTTGGTCTTAGAGTTGCGAGTCTAATTATTGTAATTAAGAAAATATAATTATTGTATGCATGAGATCTATATAATAGACTCATGGGTTGTATTGTAAAAGTGTGATAAAAAGCCATTTTGCTTGGAGAGAGAGCTAGAGTAGCTCCTCCTAGTTCCAAAGGGGTGTTGAGTGTGTATGATCTTGGAGAGTTGCAGGTGTGCAAGTTCTGGTAAAAGATCCATCGGGGTACTGGTTGAAGAATCATAAGGACTTAGGGCAGTAAGGACAAGGGTTATTCAGGGTGTAGAGACATCTACATGGTAAGTAAGGTCTATTGATTTGCAGGTGGAAGCAAGGAAAGGGAGATCTACTTGGAGTACGGTTATGTACTTAGTGTACTAGTAGTGTTGTTACTGACTGGTGGAGGTGAACAACAACTCTATATTTGAGTTGATTGTTGTGACTATGATTAAGAGAGTGAAATGTTGGAGGAGAATTACTGGTGAACACTTGAGGTGTGGGAAGCTTTTGAAAGGTGTGGAGAAGAAGTGGCATCTTCTTTATTGTATTCCCTTTTGGATAAGTATTAATACAATTGTGTATTGTCTCTCATATTCTGTGTTGTTTTCATATTTCTAGTTACTTATTCATTCTAGTTAAATTCTGTGTTTAGTTGCTTATACAAGAGGTAATCATATATACTCTTATTGAGGAGTAGGATCCTGACAGTTGGTATCAGAGCTAGGATCACCAACCAGTGATACCAACCTGATAGTTGGTATCAGAGCTTTTGGTTGGGTTGACTAATAGGTGGTTCAGATCTAGTTAGTGTTTGTTGATTACAGGTTACTCATAGGGGTTTTTGATTGAGTGGGAGTATAGCAATGGTAGAAGAAAGTAAGCTACGAATGGAGAAACTGAATAGCACGAATGGTCTGATTGATGGAAAGAATGAGTAGGTAAAGAAAGATTGTTGGTCAATAGAAGATCAGCATGTAAAAGCAGATGTTACAGGTGTTGTTGCATAGGTTGCTCTAGATAAAGTAGAATCTTGGTCTATAGATTTTGTTTCCTCTTTCCATGCAACCCAAAATAGAGCATCTTTTCATGGGTATGTCCAGGGAGACTTTGGAGAGATTTATTTAGGGGTTAGTGAGCCTTGTCAGATTGTTGGCAAAGGGGAAGTGAAGCTAAAATTACAGACAGATAACACACGGGTGTTGAATGAGGTCATGCAGGTACCAGTCTTAGAGATGAGTCTAACTTCTTTAGGAAAGTTAGGTGATGGGAGATGCATAGTAACTCTCATAGTGGATGCACTTGAATTAGATGGTGGTAAGAAAGTAGGTATCCTTTATCTATCTACTTATATTACTGATTCACCTTCTATTGTAGAGATGTGGCTTTGTAGGCTTGGTTACATATGTAAGAAGGGAATGCATGTTCTTAAGCGGAAGACAAACATCTTTGACAAACTTAATAACTGGAAAGCTTTGGTGTTCATGGAGGAGATGACGAACAAAGATCAGTTGAGGGGACTGAATTATTTTGAGCAGGGTTGTGTTGATATGGACAAGGTTTTGATCCAAAAGGAGCTCATAGGTAAAAATTCATCACTCACAGGTGAACATAGGTACCGGTGTCGGTCAGGAGGAATTGACGTCGAATAGATAGGCACCAATGTCAGTCATGTGCAGATTAGTAGAGTAAATGGTGTCAGGCAGATGAAGACTGACGTCAGTCATACAGTAACCAATGTCAGCAACAGGGACACTGGCATTGGTCATGGAGAACTGACATTGGCAGTTAGGGTCAGTGTAGGGAACCGACATCGGTTGGGTGCAGACTGAGATTTGATCGACATTGGTCACTGAGATGGATTTTGGGTGAACAACAGGCTGTCAACGAGTCTCAAATGCCCATATGGAGGAATGAAAGGGTAAGTAAGCCTCAAATTCATCATTTCCCTTCTTTACACTACTTTTTGCTCACTGATGGTCAAGAATCAAGAAGTTGTTAAAGAGGCAATGCAGGTAGAATCTAGAAACAGTGGGAGCTTAACATGGATGAGAAGTGTGAGTCCTTGGAGAAGAACCAAAAAGGAGTTTGTTGGTGGATTTGTCAGCTAGAAGAAAGCACTAAAAGATAGATGGATTTCTAAGTTAAAGAAGAGAGTGGATGGATACGTGAGATAGAAGACCAAGGTATATGGTCTTGCGGAAGCTGTAGGATAGTGGTATAGGTTTTGATAGGTGGATGACAAAGTAGGGCTTTAGTCAATGTCAGTGTAACTATTGTGTTTGTCTTACCAGGGTGGATGATGGTCGTGACATTATCCAGTTAATGTATGTGGATGGTATGCTTGGAGTAGGTTCATAAATATAGGGTGTTTCTGAGCTAAAGGTAAGGTTAGTTCAGTGGTGTGTCATGAAGAATTTAGGAGTAGTGAAATTCTTTGGCATAAGAGACATAGAGATTTTTGTCTCCAGTGGGAGCTGATGTGAAGGAGGAGTTGGCTAGGGTTCAAGATGCAGGATGCAGAACTAGTAAGCACACCAAGGGCTGGACAATTCAAGTTGAGCTTAGAACAGTGTTTGAAATCACATGAGGTTTGGTGTAGACCTGAGTTTTCCCAAGTAAAGGGAGTTGTCAGAAAGTCTAGAGCCAATTCAGGGAAGAAGTACTGGAGAGCAGTTCAATGGATTCTCAACTATCTAAGAGGGACTAGCATCAGGGATTCATGTCATGTAGGGTGAAGGAATTCACTACATGGGTTTGTAGGTTTGGATGTGATAGATTACTTGGATGACAAGAGTAGCACCACAGGGTGTGTGGTGGTTGGTCTTCAAGATTGAGCTTGAAGAGGGATACAAGCTAGGAAACAAATTAGACAGTGTATAGGTACAGGTACAGTGTAGTTATTTATCTCCAAGTGGGAGATTGTTAGGTTGTGGAGCTAAAAGCTTCACTGATGCAAACAGGGAAGGAGGTTGCTGAGTTACAGAACAAGTTGCAGGGAAATTGACATCAGTCTGATCAACTGACATCGATCATATTACACTACAGAAGTAACTGATGTTGATTATGAGTTGGCCGACATCAGTCAAGAAGGAGCCGACGTTGGCAACTTGTGTGTGCATGCAGTTTGCATGCGGGTTCTAGACTGGTCTATTTTTGGACAATCAGTTTGCATGTAAAGACTATTTTTGGTCTTAGAGTTGCGAGTCTAATTATTGTAATTAAGAAAGTCTAATTATTGTATGCATGAGATATATATAATAGACTCATGGGTTGTATTGTAAAAGTGTGCTAAAAAGCCATTTTGCTTGGAGAGAGAGCTAGAGTAGCTCCTCCTAGTTCCAAAGGGGTGTTGAGTGTGTATGATCTTGGAGAGTTGCAGGTGTGTAAGTTCTGGTAAAAGATCCATCGGTGTACTGGTTGAAGAATCATAAGGACTTAGGGCAGTAAGGACAAGGGTTCTTCAGGGTGTAGATACATCTACATGGTAAGTAAGGTCTGTTGATTTGTAGGTGGCAGCAAGGAAAGGGAGATCTACTTAGAGTACGGTTGTGTACTTGGTGTACTGGAAGCGTTGTTACTGATTGGTGGAGGTAAAAAACTCTATATTTGAGTTGATTTTTGTGACCGTGATTGAGAGAGTGAACTATTGGAGGAGAATTACTGGTGAACACTTGAGGTGTGGGAAGCTTCTGAAAGGTGTGGAGAAGAAGTGGCATCTTCTTTATTGTATTCCCTTCTGGATAAGTATTAATACAATTGTGTATTGTCTCTCATATTCTATGTTGTTTCATATTTCTAGTTACTTATTCATTCTAGTTAAATTCTGTGTTTAGTTACTTATACAAGAGGTAATCATATATACTCTTATTGAGGAGTAGGATCCTGACATTATGATAGTTTTTTTGTTGTCTTTATAAGAACTTTGTTTAATTTATTTTGGTTATGTGATTTTATGAATTATAGCAGTGGTATGAGAAGTTATGTGGCATAAATAAGAGTACTTGTGATATTCTAATATAGAGGCTTAAAATTCAAGGATATGAGGTTGTCATTAGATTAAATTCCCTAAGATGAAGATAATATTGATAAGCTATGTGGAATTTTCTATGCTTCCTTTTGGTGAATGTTTCTTTTCTTGTCTCGTATAAACTTTTGGTGTTAATGGATAGTTACCCTACTAGTGTTAGTTAGTGTTTTGGTCCTATTGGTTGATTTTGATTTCTTATGTTTTGCCTTATTACTTTCTTGATTGTGTTGTTATCAGACCATGGCTTGTGTCACTTGTATACTCATAATTTTCTGGTAAAACCTAGATGCTTGATTCCACCACCCAACTGATGGCTAGGGTAGTTAGGTCTAAGGATGGATGGGCTCCTTAGACTATACCTATGGGTTTTGTAATATTATAGTTTAAGTACTCATCTCCCATGGATTTATATCTCCATGCTTATGGTTTGGTTATTTAGCATATAGTAGACTTATTCATATTTAGAGTTAATCTCAAAAATTTTCATTGATGTAATTAATTATTATGATTATGCCATGAATCTTGTATTATGTATTATGGTGTTTTAATAATATTATGTTATCACTTTGAATTGATTCATGTATATGGTGATGCATATCACAATATAAGGTATCATCATGATTCACAAGTATTAAATATATACTAAATCTATACTAGTCTTGCATTATATCATTATGATTATTCATTCCTATTGTATGGCTATAACATTTGTACTCTCATAGATACATTTTGGAATTAATGTTAAAACTAGAAGCTTTGTTATTTTTTACTATTAGTCAATGATTGATGAATTGAAATGAACAACATTTTTGATAAATCTAATCCTTCTTGGTTCTTATTCTAGAGTGTTGTATCCTCTCATTTTGGCATGTTGAATTATATTATATTATATTAATGTAGTTACTTTTATTTAAATTTGAAAATTGAG
The DNA here is from genome assembly GCA_037957365.1 of Torreya grandis. Taxonomy (NCBI): domain Eukaryota; kingdom Viridiplantae; phylum Streptophyta; class Pinopsida; order Cupressales; family Taxaceae; genus Torreya; species Torreya grandis. The sequence goes on along the minus strand of JARHVA010001417.1, from coordinate 129,477 downwards.
AGTAATTTACATTGAAGGGCAATGCCTGTTTAATTTTTAAAGCTCTTGGTTATATTAATAAACTTATGTGGTTGCATTCAACTATAGAGTTGATTACAATAGTTTTGGTGAAGTGCTAGCTCCATTATGATATTGTTAAGAAACCTCATATGATTCGTCAATGGGCATGAATAATAACCATGTTTATCACCCTCATTTTATTTGTGTGTATGGTGGTGCATACCTTGTCACGAGGAAGCATTAAAATATATAGATATTGTAACTATACTTGGTTTATGCTATGGAAAACCCATATTTATTAGTTATGACATAATATTTATTTCTATGTTTTGATGTTTGGGTTAAAATTGCCATAATTTTTGGTGGCAAGAATTTAGGCTGAAATTACCTTTCTTGTTATAATGAAATTTTTTTATTCTACATGAGGAGTTGTAATTATATTAATTTTTTTGTTGGAAAACTAGTATCTAGAAATGTTAATGCTCTCTTGAGATAGTTAGTTAAACTGACACCTATAATTGGTTTATGTATATCATGTATCCTACTATAATTTGAGATTTTATGTATAGACGTGAAATTGTTCTTGATCATGTGAAAATACAAATTATTATAGATGTGAGCCTTGTATATGCTACGCTCTTGGTTTTTATAGTTAACAATTTTTATTTATGCATTTATATTACTTAAAGTAATGAAATGGAGTAAGGTAATTTACAAGTTGTGTTAGATATTTTACCTTTCCTTAATGAAGCTATGAATTAATTAGGACTACATTAAGTTTCTTGTTTATATTTATGACATTAGCAACTTGTTTGGGCACTTAAGGCATGTGTTAAATGAATATCTTAATGAGAGTCCATAGGTTTACAATTGGGAATAAATTGGAAACTAGACTTGCTTAAGACATTCATATAGAATGGAATTAAGAATGAAAAATATTACATCCTTACACCACTCTAATACAAGTAGATAAATATTAAGTTAGCAAGGAATTGAGAAACTCATGAAATTATGGTGTTTATTGTATCTTGTTAGAGTTGGTAAAGTTTCCTACAAGGGTATTGATCAGATGATGATTACCTAGTTGGTTTTAATCCATGTTAATGGTTATTCAAATGCTCTATTTGAGTATATTCTATCCTGCTTGTTTGGTCATGCAAACTTGATAGGTGGTGCCCTTTCCAATGTTACAGTGCATTTTGTGTGCATTTATATTACATAATATTTATTGCAATAAATAAATCCTATATTACCAAAATGTGTTGATTATATAGATTCAATCCAGTGAAAGTTATGAATTATCTTTACTTTTTATTTAGTAAGCCTATGAGTATGTTGGAAAGTTTATTTTAGCACGTGGTTTTTATGCTTCAAGGTTATTGAAGTTAATTATTCTAAATATAATGAATCCAATTTGTGTACACTTATTGCTAAAGTAATCAAGTGTAGAGAGTTGATTTCATATGGGCATTGATTATCCCAAGTTAATATTTTAAGTGCTAGAAAAGAATAAATAGCTACACTATGTCATGGTAATGTGGGATTATTTAATTGGCAAGGAAATATTATAGTTGTTCATGTTTTTGTATTGCCTAGTGATTAAGGCCTAAAGTGATGATCTATCATTGACTACTTCTCCCTATTAATAAGGACATTTATTTAATTGTACTCCATATTAGAAACACAACAATGGAGGATTTTTTGCAGATGGATAACTTAATAAATGTTCTCTTCTTAACTAATCATTATATGAAATCATTTAGGACTAATTGGTGTAGTAGGTCTCATTTTTTGGTAATAGTAAAGTTACCAGTGATACTCCCTTGTTATCAAATTCTCTCTCTTGGTTTATGGGATTATTATTACCCAATAGTTAAGTATGCCCTAAACTCTTTAGAAGATGTGCATGGTGCCATGACCACAAAATCCAAGATTCAAATTATGGAATCTATAAAAGTAACACTATCGAGTTGTTAGGTCTACCATTGATTACATCGATAATCAGTTTGGTACCTTATGCTAGTTGGTCAAATTTTCATAAGTTTTTGATCGATATAGATGTTGATGGGGACACTCATGGTATGTATCTCATAACTAGTGATTCAGTAAGCATGATGATTGATGTTTCATCTTAAATATTCTATGTTACTTCCCTTATATCATGATTAGGTTTAACATCAAGTTGAATGCTAGGATTATTTGTTATAATACTCTTTGTTATTATGTATAGAGTAGTTATAGGTATATCATGGAGTATCTATCATATTTATATTTAAAATGTGACTCTTTATAAGATATAGGTGTCTAAGTAGGGTTAACTAACCACTAAATGGTCCTATTGGTGGGAGACACCAATACTTGTATAGATTTCATAGTTTATCAGTATTCTCATGTGTAGTGATACACCAAAACTATATACTCCTTATTGATGACATGCTCTCATATAGAACTCTTTAATGGTGATTTAATCATATTTGAGTGTTGATTTCCAAATAATAGAGTGTTTTTTGTGAGTACCCTAGTGTGCAATCCATTAAGATGTTGTCTCACATCATCAGGTTTAGTTTGGGCCCTACACACAGTGTTATTTTGTACTCTAAAAAGAAGTAATTCCTATTTTTTTGGGGGGTTATTTCATCTAGTATCAAAGGAATTAATTTTATCTAGGGAAATTTGAGACTTGGAAAAGTTGTTAAATTGAGACTAATGAATTATTTCAATCAGGAAATTTTTTAAATGATCTACAATGGCACTTAGCCTTTTATGTTGAATAAAAAGGTGCTCTTTTATAATATTGGTATGTTGGAAGTTCCATACTTTTCTTGAAAGTAATGATTGTCAGGAATTTGAATTTATATAATAAAAATTTCTATCTCTCCTAGATTTGATTGGGTTAACCCTTCTTGAATCTGGTTGCATCAAAGTAAGCCTCACCTATCAACCATTGACTTGTATGGGTGAGTGGATGGGAGATAAATGATAAATGATTCATTATTAAAATTAAAGGAATAATGTATGATATCTATTATTGGCTTGTATGGGTAAGCCATCACTAGATGCTTGGAACATTACCACCTAGGGAAGACCAAGGGTTTAACCTAAACCTAGAAGGCTAAATAGGGTGCGAGAGGTTGATTTACTTAGGTACATCAATAGAGATTTAACTCTCCACTTATAAAGGGAGTGCCTTGAGCCATTAGGAAAATATGAAACATGAATGGTTGTGACAACCATTATTGATTCTATAGATAAGACTACTATAAATTCTTGCTCAGAGAGTTGAATATTCTATCATAAATTAATAAATAGAGATCAAATGCTAAAATTATAGATCTAGTAGAACACTTTTAAGGTGAATGGTTTTAGTGAATTAAAATCATCTCCATGGGTTTATATTGATTTTAGTTTGTAAATAGTTACCCTACCACTTTTTATAAATACAACAAAGAAATTTATGGTTAAGCAAAAAAAATTTATGCAACTATATTTTTTTGAAGCAACTGTAAGTTATGTCTTGGCTTAGATGTCACTATACATGACTAGTTACAACCATGCAAAAGTTTTAAAATAATGTGGCTAGTGCTTGGGAAGAACTATTTTATCCAAGGAAATGGAATTATAAATAGATACTGAGAAGGATTGATATATGAAATAATGATATGGTTGGCTAATTATAACCATTATGTAACATGAAAGTGAATAAGTATTTTGTATAATAATACTGAGGTGATGGAAAATCTATGAATTTTAATTGAATTGATGATTATGGGAAATTGTAAATCCCATGGAAATAATATGACATTCACCCTAAGCCTTGGATGATTCCACCCTTTCCAAGATCACATTATCTATAATAAGCAATAATAGTCAACCATTGGCTTGTTTGGATAGGATAATTGGGGGACTAATGATAAAATCTTATTATTGGAAATAAGGGGATGAACGCTTGGTGATGTTGATGACTTGTTGGATGAGATTTCAAATGATATGAGAAGTATGGCATCCTTGGGAGGACCAAAGTCATGGATCAAGCCTAGAGGGCCTAGTGGGGTGAATGTGACTAACTTACTTGGGCAAGTTGGAAAGTTTTGGGGATTTCTTATTATTATCGGGTATCACGATCCATCTAATCCATGAAGTGTGAACATTGTTGGTAAATTTTTGAAACACATGGAAATATATTTATGGGATTTGTTGGAACACAAAATTCCTTCTAAGAAGGTGATCATAAACTCAAGATCCCTGAGATTGATCATGTTGTAATATATGATGGATATTTGATGTCATTGAGATGGCATTTACACATTGGGTGGACCAATGGAAATCATGGACCTTTGTGCTTCACTGACAAGTGTGATTAATTATTGTAATGTGAAAATGCCTTGGCATAACCACCTAAAACATAATGTGTGCTCTATTCTATGTGGGTCCTTCATACATGTACATTTTTATAGATTGTTTAAACCTTTGTGATGTGTGGTAATAATTAACCATGTGAAGACTATAATGTTATCAATCTAGATATATGGGTGTTTCATGTATATATGTCATGTAATATATGTGATCTTGTGTTGTTAAACCATGGAATTATTAATGAAATTGTGATTACCAATCATATGTGTAATTAACTACTACTTTTGAGATTAAATATGTTGATTGAGAACTCATAAAGTATAGTACTATGATGCATCATATGATCCCACATTTTTTTTATAGTTATGAGCACTTATAAAAGTATGAGGTTGAGGGTAGAGATGAAATATATACATACTGGTTTATATGGGATACAGGTTAGGAAGTGGAGTCTCTCATAGGATGAAAACCCACTTTTGCCCTTTGCACGAAGTAGCCACCTATTTCATTCAAGGTGTGCACCATGAGCTCCACAAGTTGGTCGTGAGATCTTCATGCATAATAGTCACCTTATGATTAGGTTTTCCGTTAGCCACCTCTTGGAGGTTATTATAAAAATGACCCTTGTGAAATTTCTTTGATGTAGCCTTGGGAAGCACTAGTTGGTCCCGTAAGTTGGACTTTTATGCAAAATCATCAAGGTGGTACTTGATGGACCACAAACATGTGATTGGATAGTTGGTATAAACATGTTTTTAAAAAGGTATTACGTTATGTATACCCAGAATAAATATTCTAAAATGAATATTTTGATTTATTTAAAGCATGACTAGAATGTATGTTGATTTTATGCTCATAAGAAGCAATGCAAGTCTTGATCATACAGATTTTGAAATCATATGTGCTTATGTATTCTGTCAAGAAGCAAGTACAAAATAATCCCTAGAATCATATTGTGAACTCACAAATTTTATGGAGAGCATGTTGTAATCCTTAGGCTTGTACGTGAATTCCTGAGATGGATTCTCTATTATTCAGTGTGGTTGGTGTGGTAGGATGCACTAACCCATAAATGGTAATTATTGGAATAAAGTAACTAAACAATATGGGTTACTATCTTCTACTATCATTATGTGGTGAATGTTATGAGGTTATGTTCAACCATGACCTGTGTGTTAGAAAACACTATTTTTAGATTCTAGGATTGAGTTGGAATCCAATTGGAATTGGATGAATGCCACTATTGTCTTAAAAAAGTATAGATTTTTGTGGTGACCTCTTGATGTGATAAAGAAATGGTTAGCCAAACATTTTTTATTATCAAGATGTTGATCCAAATTTAAATATCTAAGATAAAAATTTATTAATGTCACTATTTTTATATGAGATATTATTTTGAAGTGTTAAAAACCCTCTTGATGGACAAACATTAAGGTGAAATTTGATCACCACATCTAGGAATATCTACTTTTGCTAGAATGGATGAAAGACACATATATTCAAGTGGTTGAAATTTTAGTAGTCTCAAAAGATCTATTTTAAAAATGGTGTCATACCAATGATTTATGCTAAAATAAGAGCAACTTTGGGTTGTTAGGCCTATTAACAAAGTGTTAAATAACTTTTTGGAATAAAAACAATGGTGTTATGAGTCATAAAAATAGAAATTATGCCTTGAGTAGGGATACATGTGGGAATATAATACTCTAAAAAATTTATATAACTCCCCATTATTTTTATTGGTGCCACAAAAAAGACATATAAACTGATAAAACATTTCTTATGGCTTGGTTTAAAGAAAGACATGGATGTGTTTATGATAGTGTTTAGAACTTAAGCAAATAAGGTTGAATGTCTCCTACTTGAAGGTGTGTTACATCTTCATGCTATGCTGATAATTAATTTGGATGTATTCTCAATGGATTTTACTATTGGGTTATATAAATACACAATAGCCATGACAATTATTTGCATATTAAGGTAGAATTCCATGGGTAGACACCCCTTTTTAGAATCTTAACTATTAGTGTTTTCATAGTAGAACATTTTGTGAAAATAATGTTAGAGTCTATTTGGATAGCTTGATTCTTGGGTAATTAATTGGTCATTAGGATGACTTATATTTAAGAGGGAGAGGATGTTATAACCTCACCTTGAGATGCATTGTAGTTTTTTTTGACATATTGACATAGCAGGATTATCTTGGCCCTAATTGACACTCTGACTACTTATTAAAGTTGATTATTTTGATTTAGAATGTTATGAATCTACTATCATGATTTATTTTCTATGATTGACTCATTATATTAGTAGATGCATATGATTATTTCAATTATGACATATTTCTTATTCTATTCATAGTAAATTTTCTTTTTAATTGATATATATTCCTTGAGTAAATATTACTAATGTTTTGTTCGATGTTTGTAAGAACAAGTCAAGTGAGCTATGCTTTATGGTGGATTTTAGCCATTGGGAAAATAATGAGAGGTTTATGAGTAGTCAAAATTAGTACCAATAGGTAAAATGACACGTGATAGAGTTTCAAATCCATTGGTCATCTCGAGTTTTCTTGCTTACATTTACTTAATATTTATTTATCTTTCTTTAGTGTTGTGTGAAATGTTGATCTGTGCTATATACATATGTGCACACTAAATTTTTACTTTATTCCTTACTCAAATTTAATGTTTATTGGATATTTCTTCTTGTTCCTATTTTTTTGTTCATGCTCAAATTTAATTTTAGTGCGTGTGATTTTGTATGGGGCCCCTTTGTCATTATTTGGTTGGATGTTCCCTTCTCATTGCATGTTTGTTGGCCTTTTGACCTTAGTCATGGAATAATATTTAAAGTGGGTTTCTTTGGTAGGGATAGACCTCCACATGATTAATTTGAATTCCATGGACATATGATGGATGGTATCACATTAAAATACATATATCTTGTATCATGATGACTTGCCTGCTTCATGGGTGTTAACTTGGTAAAATGGCATTATTGACATTTTGGTCAAAAAGTTGTGAAGAGTCATTAATGCTTGGGAAATAATTGATGGTGGTTGTTGATAATTTTATTATTTTTTTAATCTCCATGAAGACTCCTGCTATGCATTATTTTTGGAAAACTTGCATCTGCATTAAACTCCCTACTTGGGACAAAACCCTAAGTTGAGTAGTATGGGTGTAAAGAGTTTTTAGAGGAGAATGTTTTGGGGGAAGGCCCAAAAAATTATGACTACACACTATGGATCTAGGGATAAAGCTACATAAATATGGAGGCAAGGTCATAAGTCCTCCATGGGATGCAGGTGGACTACATTGGGCAAGGAAAAGAATAGCTAAATAATATGGGTCTAAATTTTCCTGCAAGTGAGTGCCATTATTGAATTCATTTTATAATTTTGGTTATAAATTTTTTCAACTATTTTGGATGGAGTTAGATAAAATAAAAATGAACCATTAAGGGTTCATGGTAAAGTCGTGAGACTTCACAATGAACCCTTAATGTATAAATTCAATTTTAGTCAATTATGCTCCATCGATTTATTAGGTTAAGGGTTGTTATTGAGTTGTATTATTGTTATGATTTATTTGACCTTATCTAGGATTACGAAAATTGAATGTTGAATGCTTTATGATAAAATAATTAGCATGGGGTTTGTGTTCAATGTTAAAAAATTAATCTCTTTAGAACAGGGTATACATAAATGCCTATATTTTTTACTTAATTCAACCTTGTATGGGGCAATGCTAGATATAATGGTGGCCTCAATTTTACCCATCATAATGGGACTTAAATATTTGTATCTAGGTTTTGTTTAGGGCCTTTATTATATCAAAATAGTGTACCTTATTGTTATCTTTTATAGACACCAAAATTGTGTAACACACATGTGTAACTCCCTATGTCAAAACCCCCTTGAGGCCCTTTTAAATAATAATAATTAGACTTCCTAACCCACACTTTTAACCTTCACACATTTAATTAATTTAAAATATTTAATTAAGTTAATTAAAAACCACTTATGCTACTTTACCTGGCCACCTCATCCTAAGACTAATTCTTACCCTCTGAGTCACCTCAAGACATAGTCCCCTTATCCTAACTACCCATGACTTGTTATCACCCCAAAAATAAATTCCTAACCAACTACATCATTTTTAACCTCCCATTTCTACTACTTCCTAATGGATACCACACTTGACATGAGAAAGAATAGAAAATAGGATAAAAATAGCCCTTTTACCTATTCTTATGCTGCCAACATCGGGCAACCCATGGTTGATGTCGATGAGATCATCGATGTTGGTTATTTAAGATAAACTCCAAACTAATGTTTAGGTCAACAAAAATCAAGAAAACTCATTTATATTCACATATAGTGTTCTGGCATCCAAATTTCCACATCTTGGCTTATTGTTACCTTGCATAAGTCAATCTAGATCAAGAACCAAGCTCTTGAGAACCAAAAACACACACCTATTTTCTCTATTCAAGGCATTGGTTCAGAAAGCCTGATAGGAGCCATCCATTTGACACTTATCATTCAATCACCTATGTAGCTAAGTACATCACTTATTTTGTAAGACTTTAGGAAATTAATTTATAATCACTTTATATCTACTATTTATTATTTTTTACATTCTTGACTAAACCCTTGTGAGGGAATTATAAAGCTTCCTCACCTATTTCCCCTTTTTCAAACACAACAAACCTCTAACTAGATCCATCCAAATAATACTTTCTCTCTCATAATTCTCCCTAGCCTTCCAAACCTGACCAAAACCATTTCCCAGACCTAGAAAACCCTTTTATAAGCTCTTAAGTAATTATTTCCCATAGAAATATCGGTAGCCTAACTGATATCGATCACACTTGTTCATCGACCTTGGTAGCCTAACCGATGTTGATGGCTATGGATTTTTAGTAACCCTTATAAAACCTACCCAAATAACTTCCCAAATATAAATTGAATATATCACTTGCACTTTATTACTCTCTGCTATACTTAGGTTGTGAATAATGGTAAAATAATCTCTCTTTTACTCTCGCTTTTCCCCTCTCTTTGTTATTTATTACTCTTTTATTTCTCAAAAGTGGACTGTCATCTTTAAGGAAGTTTGACACTTCCTAGAACAAGCACGTAGCTTGGTAGCCCACTCATATACCTACTAACAGACATTTTTATGGTATTACTTTCTTAATTTTAGGTATTCCTCCCTAGCCAAAGAAGAGTGCTCACAATGTCTTTATATGGTGCACAAACCAATCCGAGTTCATTCTAATCACTTATCCCTATCCTTCTTCTCTATTTTTCTTTAGACTTGAAATAGACACAATTTTAGCAAAACATTTTTGGCATGCTAGATGGGACCCTTGAGTTTTCTTTGGGTTCATTGCTTGTTTTAAGCATTCATATAGGTGTATTGTAGTGAAAATTTCATTTCTTGTACTTTCTCCTTCTTTTATCCCTCAAAGTAAAACTTTCAACATTTTATTTTCTGTTTAAGGGCAATAAATTGAAATTTCTTCTTCCTTGCCACTTTTCTTTTCTCTTTGCCTCTAAACACAATTTATCATTTTTCTTACAAGTTAAAATAATCTATTATTTATTTATTTCTTGCATGCACATTAGGATAGTGAATTTCATTCTCTACTCCTATTTCATCATTGTTTTCATTTGAATCTAAACATTTAAGACTTAGGTTTAAAACTTACTACACTTCATTGTTTGCTTGTTGCATATTAGCTCAGTTAATTACAAGCATTATGAATGAATTGTAGTGTAACTATGTTACACAACCAGATCACACTCATGAAAACAAACATCTATACTCACCTGAACAAGGCCCATCAAGATTTCATCACCTAGTGGATCACCTTACCCTACTCGGCTATCCTACTTAGATTTCACCACCAAGGGGGAAAACCCACTCCATTCTTTGGTAGAGTATAAAATCTAATTAGAAGGTATATTTTGGCTAAGCATGTTGGCTTGGATTCAGGTTTGTAAATTATAAGGAGCAAGATCCTATAACAAGCCACATACCTGGTCTAACATAGATTTCCTCTTGAGCACTAAAACTAACTTGAAACTAGCTCTAGATTGTTTTTTATTACCTTTGCCAAATAAATTCTCTTCTCACTATCTGATTAATGCATAAGCTAAAATGAGACTAAAATTGATCTCTAGGAGTTAATAAATAGTGGTTGTATGTTCTTTTTCTATTTTTCTATTACCTTCTATATTTTGGAGTTGGTAAGGATGTTTTTCCATTGATTCACAAAATCAACACTATTTATAATACTTAGTTTGTATAACCTGTTATATCAATTTTTTTGAGAGTTCTTCTTCTTAAAAAAACCTCTTACATCCTCTATTTTACTTAGATTCTACCTCTAGGTTTCTAAAACATTAGTTTTTCCATCTCCTAAGATATCACAATGACCGACATTCCTTAATTATAATGACATCGATATAATTTAGCCTACCAACATCATTTAATCCCACCAATGTTGGAAAATTTTTAATACCAACATCAATCAAGATAATGAAATTGGTGACTGTGTAAATTTAATTTGCTCAAAATAGTAAGCTAAAATAACCTACTTACCTACACTTGAACCTAGTTTTTCCTTATTGTATCACTAATACAGAGTATTAAGAATATTTTTACTTCTTCTTTCATGGTATTAATGCAATCCCAAGCCAAAATTCTTGTCGATTACACAAGCTATCAACCACTTCCACCTTCCCCTCTTGTTGTTGATTCTGTCATGGAGCATACTTTATATATAGAGCATAATCCCATCCCCAACCAAATTCCCATTGTGCCTAAAGGGGATCAGGATTTTACTTATTTTTTTGATGACAATGTGGTATCCCTTTAACATTACCTTACCATGAGTCGAACCCACAATTCTTTGAGTGACCCACTCTATGGTATGCCAACCTCTCTAATGGAGACAACTTTAGTTTTAGTTGTCTCCACTATTTTCCCCATGGTTACTCAAACCACCACCTTGATAAGTAACCCAACCATAAACAATGTCCAAAGTTTAGCATCACCAACTATCTAATCCCACCGAAACCTTGGCATAACCTCCCTACTTTCACAACCACAAGTAGTTCAATCAAGTCTCACCCCATTTCAGAATTTAGTGGTACCTATTCCATCTACTCTCACACCTATAATTACTTAAGTTATGACTCACCCTTCATTTATTCTATCCATGCCAATAACCCAACCTATAATAAAAACATCCAACCAAAGCATAGTCTCTAACCCAATGGAACAAGCCCCTTTTCTTTCTGCCCCTAACCTATGACTCATTATCCTTATGTTTCACCAACACAACCTCAACAATCTATGTCATGTGCTCCCTCTTCTTCCTATCAGGTTCCTTATAACTTAGGGGGTATCTCCCAAACTAATTCCCCTCCAAACCTCATTAAGATGCTAATAGATAAGATGTCTAATCTAGAAACATCCATTTTGGGTTCAAAGAACGTGTTATCTTATGATCATATATACAATAAACCCATCCATCCTTATCTAAACCAATGAGAACTCCCTAAATTTACTCATTTCTAGAGTAAAGAGGACGCATAACAACATTTGCAAGCATTTAGACATGCTTGTTATTTAATAGGGCATGATGATGCATTATTACATTGCAATTTCCCTGTCTCTTTCAAGTGTTGCCTTGCATTGGTATAGCTCTATAACTCAGCACTCCTTATTCTCATTTACCCAACTTGCACAAATATTCCTAAACCATTTCTCTATTAACATTTCTAAAAAGGTTTCTATTATAGACCTTTATTCTATTAAACAATTTGATGATGAGTCTATCATAGATTTTGTCACTCATTAGAGAGGTTTGATCAATCAACTCTCCTTCTCCTCACCCCAACTTGAGATTATTGAGCTCTTCTCAAGGGCATGTGTTAAGCACATTTCATGCACACTCCAAGTACACACTTTTTGCACATTTGATGAGGTGTTTACAATGGCACATAAACTCAAGATTTGAGTTATATATGAAAGCAGAGTAAAGTTGTATAATAAGAATGCTAATTCAAAATCAATTAACTCTTCTTCTAAAATGTTTCCTTCTAACCAAAAATATAAAGGCATCACCAACATGGTGATCATTAAATTAACTTCTTCCACAAACACAAACCAACCTAGTTCCTCGACTTCCAAAAATTTGACAAAGCAATGCCAACAATGGTATGAAAAAAGACAATACACTCCCATTAGGGAGTCATATACTTCTATTTTGGAAAAATTATTGCAACAAGGAGTTATAACCCTTCCTCAAATCAAACCTCCTATACATTTTGACCCCTTCCATCCTATTCCAACTTAGTACAAGGAGGATGAGTTTTAAAACTACCATAGAGGTAAAGGACATAATTATAAAACTATAAAAAATTCAAGAACATTGTTTAAGACATGATTGATAGGGGTGATCTCATCTTGGATAATTCTAATGCACCCACTAATCAAAATATGGATGTGTTCAAATAGCCTTTTTCTAACCATTCACCTATTCAAAATATTATTCAGACCATGAATAACTCATGTGATCATAATATCTATATAGTTAATATGGTCTTTCCTTTACCTTTAGTTCAACCTCTCCCATAACAGGAGGCACCCATTTTATCGACTCCTCCCCCAAATTCAGTGGCATGTGTTTTACCTATTCTCCCTCCTCAGGTAGAAGAGCCTATTTCACCCATTCCACTCTTGCATGAGGAAGAGCCTCCTTTACCACTCCTTTTTCCATTAGAGGATCCTATATTACCAGTTCCTTTTACACCAATGTTACCTATCCTCTTATCACTTGAAGAACATGCCTTACCCATTCCATAGCTACATGTTGAGGGAAACATCATTCCTATATTATACCCTCTTGAGGAACCCTCTTTGCCTACCTCTCTGCCAATAGATATTAATACCCCATCCACTCCACCTTTGCACCTAGAAGAGTCAGTGTTATCTACTCCTACACTAGATGAGAGACCTATCATGCCTAATCCAATTCTACCACTCTTACCACTTACTTTACCTATGGAGGATCATACTTTACCTATTCCTCACCCACATTTTGAGGGAACCACTATACCTATTCTTTACCCCTTTGAGGAACCCTCTTCACCTACCTCTCTTCCACCCATGGAAGACCATGCCTCTTCTCTTGTCTCTATCAAAGAAGACCATGTTGTGACCCTTTCTCATCTTCAGACTATATTAGTAGTGACCAAAAATTTCCCTCTTTCTCAATCATCTCAGCCTTCTAAAGAAGAAACTGTAAGGCCTACATCAACTTCATCTAAACCTTTTTCATGGTTAGTGAAAAGTTTAGAATTTCTTGGCTCCATAAAGATAGACCACGCGACATTTTGAGACCAACTTAAAACTTCTTATCCAATACAATGAGTGTTGACCTTTACCAACAACCCTCTCACTACCCTTTACCCTAAGGTTTTTGACAAATCTAGAGCTTCTTCACCAAAATCACCAAAAGCTCATCCATCTCTGTCAAAACCCTCACCCTCATAGGAATCTACCACATTAAATTAGATTAGGTCCTTAGGTGTATTCCCCATCTCTAATATAATTCATCCACAAGTGAAATTAGATCTAACTCTCCAACCATGAGTTAGAGTTTCATGGTTTGAACTATAGAAAAATGTTAATCTTCCTAGATCTCATTGATCCTTCCTTATTTAACCCTCAAATTTACCATCAATTTTGGGACTACACCCCTCTAATTTAGTTGGAGTATTGTCGATCCAAGAAAAATAAAAAGCTAAGTTACCTCCACTACTACCTCTACCACCTAGATGACCTTCCACTTCTAACACCATGATACCTGACACCAAGAAACTATAAAAAAAACACATAAATCCACTACCACCAAACAAGGCAACACACACAATCAATCTTGTGACTCCTAAATAAAAGAAGGTGTCCATTCCTATTGATACAACAAGTGTGAGCTAAATCACAGGCTCTCATAGCTTTTTCCTACATCAGTTGTTGTAATTTTCCATAATAAATCTTCCTCCAATTAAGCCTTATAGTCCTCTTAGACTGAAGCCATCTTGGTTTAATGATACACAAGTGTGTTTATATCATCATTCACCTAAACATGATATTGAGAGTTGTAAAGCTCCATAGTAGTCATTTAGAAACACTTTGATGTTGACACTCTTTTTGTTGATACTCTCATTAACCTTCCCATTATTTCACCTCTAGAATCCACAATGCCTCCTACTATTCCACCTAAATTCAAACCCAAAGATGTCATACCCCCTTTTCCACCTCTTTCAGTTATATTTCAGATCAACATAGTTAATGTGGCCACGTGATCACAAAACTAAAATGATATAAGTAAGTAGAAAATCATTGATCCTTAATCTTATCCCTTTTCTAAAGACACTCCTCCAAATCCCAAGATTTCCATCTTGGGTGTCTTAAAACCAACATCTTTAGACATTATTCAAAGCTCGACGGTGAAATAAATTTACCAAACTCCTATGAAAATGTCCTTATATGAGTTAAGTCAAACTCATCCAAACACTATCAAGCTTTGATTAGTGCCTTACAAGTGGTTAAGGTAAAAAATAATGATCCCCAACCTCTTACAACTTTGGTTAGCTCTATTAATTCCATCTCCCTGATTTCCTTCAGTGATTTGGAAATTCTACTTCAACACCCTAAAGATCAAGATTCTACCCTTTTATTACTACATATATTGATCAAACTCATGTCAAAAGAGTCATGATCAATGGGGGAACTAGAATTAATATTATTTCCAACCATGCCTACAAATATCTATCTCTTCCTAACTATTGCATGTCTCAAATTGACGTGGTGCTCTTCTCCTTTAATGATACCATAGCTACTATGGTGGGCACTGTTGTCTTACATATCTATGTAGGTCCCCACATAATTATTGAGCTATTATATGTTGTAAAAGGAGAGGTATAATATAACATACTACTTGGATGACCTTGGAAATGTGTTATGTCCTGTGTACCCTCAACTTTGCACTATTATGTCAAGTTTGAACACAATGGGCAAGTGTATGTTATACTCACTGACCCACCTCTGTTTAAAACATGCAACATGAATTATAGTCCCAATGATGTTCTTATTCCATTAAAAACGTCATATTCTCCCCATGATACTTCTAAAGCTTCCACAAGGTCCACTACCTTGATTACATAGATACTGACAACACAAATTCTTGATAAAGATCCCATGAAAGAAATTTGTAAACATTTATCACTCAGATAATATCATTTGTTGATGCTTGACATGTTCCATACTCCACAAGAGTATGAAAATCTTCATATGCACCCAAATTATGATCCCTGTATTGGGATGGTCATCCCTTATGGGCCCCTTAACCTTAAAACTAATTTCACATATGGGGGAATTGATCAAGCTCTTGCTATCAACAATCCACCCTCTTTGCCACAACCATTTATCTATGACTTCTCTTTCCTGAGTAACACTAGTTTCACTCACACCTATATTTATAGGTGTACTTGTAAGGATTTGGTTTAGGTCATTATGAGCAAGGTGTTCATATGCCCATTGAATATACCACTAGCAAAACCATCAAAATTGCCAAAAAGAGGCATGGAGTAGGCTATGATGAACCAACTAAACTCATTATTTAAAATCTAGTCTCTCCTTCTCCACCTTCTTCTCCACCATCACCTACTAAATTAGAGGTATCTATACCTCCTACTATTTTTTCAATAAATGCCATCCATTTAGGGCCTCTCACCTATCACCAGGGTAATGAAACAAGGTCCGTTCCTCTCATTCATCATAAAATAATTGGTGAAGACTCTCCAACTATTAACACTATCCAATGTCAAGATGATGATGTTATTATCACATACATGGGTGTAGATGATTCCTATATCCAATGTTCCTTCCCATCTGAAACCCAAACTCTGTTGAATGAAACAACCATTGACATCACTTTGGCCTCTCATGATAACCCCTACATCTTCAAGATTGGTCAATCTTTGGATTCCTCTAAGCAAGTTGATTATGAAAAATTTCTTAATAACCATAGCAAAGCCTTCACTTGGTCTTATGATGACATGCCTAGTATTGACCCCTCTATCATCACCCATAACATTGTCACCAATCAAGATGTTAAACCTGTTAAGTACAAGCTTCAAAAAATTCATCCTCGTATTGCTTTCCTTGTCAAAGAAGAGCTCTAATTCCTCCTTTATATTAAAATTTTCCAACCCATCAACTACTCTCAATGGATTTCCAATATTTTTCATATCACAAAAGTGATTGGAGGAATCTGCATTTGCACTAACTACTATGAAATTACCTAGTATCAAACAACTTGTTGATCTAACAGCCGGCCATGAGATGCTATCACTTATGGATGGGTTCTCTAGATATAATCAAATCCTAGTTGATCTTGAGTATCAACACAATATAGCCTTCATTACCCCATGGGGGAATTTTTGTTATTGGGTCATGATTTTTGGTTTGAAGAATGCTGATACCACTTACCAATGCACTATGACTTACATCTTCCATGATCTCCTACATAAAATTATGGAAGATTATGTGGATGACTTACTTGGAAAGTCTAAACTTTTCCAAGATCACTTGATGATTCTCAAAATCATATTTACTCATCTCCTCCAATATAAATTTCAACTAAACCCAAAGAAATGTGTCTTTGTTGTCTTTTATGATAAGCTCTTAGGTTTTATCATTTCTCCATAGTATTGAAGTTGACCTTGCTAAGGTTAGAGCAATACTAGAGATGCATCCACCTACTAATATCAAACAACTCCATAGTCTGCAAGGAAAACTTTAGTCAATCCATCACTTCATCTCCTAGTTGTTAGATCACTTCCATCCATTTCACTATCTCCTCAAAAAAGATGTCTCCTTCCTTTGGAATACAAATTACTAGGAAGATTTTGATACACTTAAATAGTATCTCCTTTCCCCACTAGTTCTTATTCCACCTAAGGAAAATCAAACTTTATACCTTTACATCTCTACAATAGACCATTATTTGGGTGCTATGATTGTACATCAAGATGATCACCATTGAGAACAGGTGGTTTACTACATAAGCCACACACTTATTGATTATGATAATCGATATACCCATACTAAAAAGCTTTACCTTGCATTGGTATTTTCAGTCTCCAAGCTTTACCATTATCTCCTAAATCACAAAACTTACATGGTCACTCATATTGATCCCCTCAAATACATTCATTCCAAGTCATGCCAAAACCAATGTGTAGCTTGATGGCTCATGTTCCTTCCTGAATTTGAGTTAAATTTTATTCAACAAAAGTTTTACAAGGGGTAAATGATCGCTAACTAGTTAGTTGCCACCCCTTTACCTAGAAACCAACCTTCAAACCTCAAATTCCTTGATGAATCCATCATAATGCTTTCCATTGATGACATCTCTTATAAAATGATGATATTCTTTGATGGGTCTAAATGTCAATATAGAGGGGGTGCAGGGGTCATTTATATTCCTCTAGATGGTGAGCCTATGCCTTTATCATTTAAATTTGATTTTAAATTTACTAAAAATATTGCCAAATATGAGGCTTTGATCTTAGGGAATCAAATGGCTATCTTCTTGGGTATCAAATCCATAATATTTTTTAGTGATTTTTAACTAGTGGTTAATCAGTTTAATGGTTCCTACCTATAAAAAATGAAATTCTACAGTGGTATAATCATCATGTAGATATGTTATTAGGATCATTTGACTCTTATCTCTTACAAACTATTCCTTGATCTACAAAAAAGTTTGCTAACACAATGGCTTCACTTGATTCACACATACCCTCTTCACCCTCTTCCTCAAAAATCTATGTCATTGTGCATCACTTAACATTACCCTCATGTGTATCAACTAACATCATTTTTATTAAAAATGTAACATCCAACCCACATGAATTATGGTATAAGAAACTAATAGATTATCTTTCCTTTTCATTACCCCTTTTGATCTCTCCATTAATGGGAGACATGCCTTCATAAAACATCCTGCTCATTACACTATGCTAGGGGGACTTCTCTAAAAGTAAGTTTTTGATGGTCTCCTCCTAAGATGCTTCACTAGTACTGAGACTCCATTATTAAATAAATCCATGATGGGATTTGTGGTAAACATTTCAATGGTCAAGCAATTGCCAAATGTATCCTTTGGCTCAACAATTGGCATTGCATCAAATGTCAATAACATGCTAACCTCCTTCACATTCCAAGTCATGCATTATAAGTCACCAAAGACTTCTGGCCCTTCTCTTAATGGGGCTTAGATCTAATTAGTGATATTAACCCTCATTATCCCTCCATCACTATTCTATCATTACTACCACTAAATACTTCACCAAGTGGGTTGAGGCCATTCCTCTAATCTCAACTAAGGCTGAAATTTTTTTTGACTTTATCAACCATCACATCATCTATCATTTTGGTATCCCACATAAAATTATAATAGATAATGGAAAATCTTTCAAAAACAAGACTATCCAAAGTCTTTATGATATATTTGGAATCAAATTAAGCTTCTCATCACCATACTATCCACAAGCAAATGGATAGGTAAAATCTTCTAATAAATAATTGACCAAAATTTTCATGAAGGTAGTCAATGATATGGGCAAGGATTAACACACACATATTCCCTTTGCTTTATGGGCTTACTGCACTATCATTCAAATGACTATGGGTGCTACACCTTTTTCCTTGGTGTATGGGATGGAAGGTGTTTTGCCTCTTGAGGTTCATATTCCTTCTCTTCACATGTATCTAAAAGACATACTTACTAATGATGAATTTCACCAAGAACATTTGGCTTAACTCAAGTTACTTGATGAGTGCCATCTCATAGCCCTCAACCACCTCCAAATCTATCAAGAGTGTATCAAATGTGCTTATAACAAAAACCTCAAAGAGTGAGATTTCAATATTGGAGATCTTATCTTAAAAGAAAATCAACATGTGATGAACATGGAGAAAAGAAAATGGGGTAAGTTTTCTCCTAATTGGCTTGGAACCTATATCATAACTAACAAGTATGGCTCATGAAATTATCATTTGTCATCTCTTATAGGAAAGCTAGAACCTGAACCTTTAAATGCCTTACAATTATGACCATTATTTTGTTAACCAAGTAACACTTCACCTCATGTTTCATTTAAGCTCATCCCTTAAGCACCCCTATTACATTCATCTCCCTTCCTCTTAACCCTTACTCCTACACACTTAGTTAACTTATGAAGTGTTATGGTTTTTCCCTCAAAGTGGAAAAATCCTAAGCCTCTATAGTCTTATCCATGACTAAAATTACAAAAAAAAAGGGATATGTAGACAAGTTATAATCTCTCAGGTCATGATTCTCAACATACATTGCTCCCTTAAAGGACAAATACATAGCTTCTCTTTATTATTATCAATAGATTTCTGCCTTGAAGGACAACTATTTAAACTCAAACACAAATTCTTAGAACACTCTCTTAAAGGATGGCTAGGCCAAAGCTTTGTTATCAAATAAAAATACAAATAAAAAGCTTCTCGTATTGATTATCTGCATACGACCTCAACATAACTAACATCCCATTGTAGGCTTTTGGCATTTATCAACTTACACAAAAAAAAATCTTTAAGTCATGGACTTGCCTATAGTAGCTCTTGAGTCACCCATGGCAGGGGCATATCATCCCCACTTCGAAGGTTATACTACCCAAACACTTTCACTTATTTTACCCTTTTCCCCTCATACTCTTTCAAGGGACTTTGAACTCACTTAGCACAAGGTGAACATGATGCTTCTATAATAAAAAAAATGGTCAAAGGATGCAAAACATGAAAAAGGCTCATATTTATGAGCATATTTATGTTATGATTATGGTCTTTGCCAGTACGTGAGCATTTTGCCTCTTTATTTCCCATCCAAATCACATGTCAATCTCTATTGAGATGAAAACTTCATACAAACAATGACTTAAATAGCCTATCCATTTTAATTATACACCATCACAAATATGGAAAAATGCTAAGATGAAGCTAATAAATCAACTATGCATATACCATTAAACATATGGGAAATGCTAGTCTAACTCAACTAACATGATCAACATAAACATAAAATTAACATAACATTAAAATAACCATCTACATCAACATCACCATTACTCTCATAATAAATGCATCTCAAAATCACAATAACACATCTCATACACACACACATTCAAACACACACACGCATGCACACACACACACACACACACACACACACACACACACACACACACACACACACACACACACACACACACACACACACACACACACACACACACACACACACACACACGCACACACACGCACACACACTCAACATTAATGTACATCAATACATCATCACAATATCATCTCTCCCTCAAAATATACATCTCTCATCTTTGGCTCATAGGTCAGTGTTCTTATAACATATATAACAATAACAAAATCTAGCACTCATAATCCTCAAGGCTATACATTTGGTCATGAAGAAGTAGTGTCATCACCACTCTCCACCTATCTACATCGGTGTGAGCTAGAAGTCATGGCACATATCACTAATATCTCCTACTCTCCAAACTTGAAATACCTCTAAATCTATGATAACTCCCTGATGGCCCTCTCATAATAAGTAATCTCATCAAGGGTAGTGTTATACCTTACTAGAGATATAGTATGTGGTGGTACCATCACACCTACTAAAGGCCTGACCTGTACTGGTCCCTATGGTTGATGAGGAGTAGCCTAACCTGCTGCTCTTAAACTATCCCTCTACTGTTAGTGTAGTAACCTAACCCTATAATAACCTATAAATTTCATGGTGGCATCCTGACCTAAACCATGGGATGTAAACCTATCCACCATGTAAGATACACCATTATGCATCTAGGATATACTACACCTAGCCCTACTGGTAGCTCCTCAAAATGTGGCCCATATATCTCTTGGGAAAAAGGTAGGGGTGCCTCTATATCATCCCTTCTATATCAAGGGAAGGTATGAGGTACATCCCATAACAATCCAAACAATCTCCTAGCCTGTGCCATGGGTACCATCTCTAGCTCATTGACTTATCTCCCTCTAACCCATAATGTGCTCTGTAAGCCAACAAGTTACTCTACCTATCCTCTAAATATATGGTATGTCAAGTAAGGTCTCCACATAATATCTATAGGGATCAATCCCTTTATCATGCACTTATAATGATCAATATCTCACACTATGCCATTTACTCAGGTCTAGGCCATATCATCTCTCCACCATCATAAACTAACCTTGAAACTAGCTACAATCATGGTAGGTAACCCCAATGGCTGTGTCACCATGATATGTTTATATGCCCAATAATGAATTAAATTCCTAACACACAAACTATATCATCATCACAGTCTCAACCCCATAGCTCTCTATATAATTTTGCCAAAAAAGCTGGTCCCCATGTGAAAATGGTCTACTGCTCAACCATTTATGCTAAAACACCTATCAATGCAATATGAAATCTCCCACCATCTATATCTAGTATTTCATACACTGTAATCCCTATCATCATTAAGATGCTCAACTAAAGTTGCTCCTTATCAATAATGTACAGTGGCTCATAGGCAAAACTCACTGAGTGATAGGTCACCTCGCTAACATGATCTCCAAATAATACCACCATGTGAATATCATGCTCCTCTCTCAAACATGAGAAGAGATCCTCATCCTAAAGTGGCATCCATAAAATCTTGTACACATCCTCCTAGGTCATTATCAACTCTTTGGTCAACAAATGAAAGGTGTTGGTGGTGTGATCCCACCACTCCATCAATGCTATCATCAA
This sequence comes from Torreya grandis, assembly GCA_037957365.1. Classification (NCBI taxonomy): domain Eukaryota; kingdom Viridiplantae; phylum Streptophyta; class Pinopsida; order Cupressales; family Taxaceae; genus Torreya; species Torreya grandis. The sequence continues at coordinate 107,184 of JARHVA010001417.1, read as the reverse complement.
ACTCACATCTCATGCAACTCTATAATATCATCATACTCCCCCTAAACCTATAGCTACCATGTGATCCCACTCATATGGGGTGACATCCCTCCTCATCCACATTAATAGGGTTAGTAGGTGATCTCATAGTGTCAACTCTTGCCTATCCTACATCCATACACACACACCTTAAGTCACATTATTTATAATATAACCTACCATTGCCTTTTCCCTTCTTTCTAGGAAGACTACATTGTTTTTAGGCCCTCAACTAGGCTATGTAGGTAGAACTCAATCGACATGGCGTCTTTTGAGGTTAGCTCAACCATATACCCACCTAACTATTTAACCTACTCTTCCATCTCCACCCTAGGATTCACTACCTCTGTCTCCACCCTAGGCCCAATTGCCTATGATAGCTCTAGGCCTCATGGCTTATATCCCTAACCCTTAACCCTATGATCTATATTTTAAGCCCTAGGTCCCCTGACCTATTTCAACCTACCTTTTCCTAACCATTTCTCTTAACACACTTTTAACCATACCTTAGATCTATTTCCCTATGTACTAGGAGAACTATATTGGCCTAAGGCCCTCAAATTAGGTTATATAGGTAGCACTCAGTTGAAATGAGGTCATCTAAGGCTAACTCATCTATTAGGCTTGTTGACTACTCCAATTAGGGATCCAAACTTGACCTTTTATCCTATTTTGGGTTTTTAAGATCATCGATGTTAATTTTAAATGTTGATATTGGTGCTTGGTGTTAGTTGACATTAGTATAACTCTACTGACATTGACACTATGTTAGCCAACATAGGTGGACCCCATTGTTGTTGGCAATTGGTTCGGCCTTAGGGCCAAACGATCCATTTCCCAAACATTAAATTTTAACCTAAAAAATACCTCTAAACCCCTCCCAACTTCATCTAAACCTACCCTCCCCTCATTTCCTACCCCTCTACTAGCATTCTTTCCCCCTAACTTCAAAATTAGCCTAATAAAATCAAACTAACAAACTCAAATCCAAAATCAAATCATAGGGGATCTTACCTCATCTCTCTATCTCCTCTATATTAGAATAGTTGGCACTTATGGTGGCCTACCTCTAGCTAAGTGCCCTCCTTACTCTACCATCTTACTCACACTTAGAGATATTTTCTCTCTAATCAAATGTTGCAAATGAGTTTTGGTGGGCCACCAAACCCCTTTTTGTCAGGGTTGGTCACCTACCAATGTCGATATCCTTGACCTAATTCACCAATGTCAATAATATTTCCCACCAATGTCAGTAACTTTGACATAAACCACTGACATTGATATTATTTACTACTAACTTTAGTGACTTCACTAACATTAACACCCTTGCATTAGAGTTTCCACCAATAACCACAATCCTTTTGACTCTACCCCTAATCTAGGGAAACTTGGAGGTCACGTATATCTGCTTGACCATGGAAACCAACTTGGATATCATGTATATCTCCCCAACCTAGATAAACACCCTTGGAGATCACTTAAATCTCCACCCATGGTGATTTTGACTAGAGATCATGACTATCTCCCTGATCCTTGACCCTTTTACACCAACATCGCATTACTTATATTAAATGCATATGCTATTATGCTATATTTGGCTATTATACACATGCATGTATATTAAGTGTTTTAGATGGAGACCAAGATCATCCTATCACTTGTAACCTTTTGTGCTTCTTAGGGGCATTTCCTACCTCAAATACCTGACACACATGGACCATTGGAGCTACAACTTTGATTGTTTTAATCTTATAATCTATCACTTACAAGATATGATTTGGTTATTTCTATCTAATTCCTTCTCCACCTTACCTATTCATGATTTTTTCAACTATATCTCATAGTAGTATACATGTAAGCCATGATACCATGTTCTCCTATACTCACCCAATTCAATTCTTATCAAACCAGTACCTAATTCTAGATTTTCCTCCATTGATTCCCACTTTGAGGGGGAATAACTCTTCCAATACTTAGAGCATTTAACTCCTATTTTTGTCATACAACTTTTCAATGCAAATTACAAGACAAAAGGGGCAAATGTAGACACCAAAATTATGTCACACACATGCATACCTCCCTATCTCGAATCCCCCCTTGATCCCCTTTTTAATAATAATAATAAGCCTCCCTAACCCACACTTTTACCCCTTACACATTTACTTAAAACAAATTATTTAATTAAATTAATTAAAAAACACTTATGCGACCTTACCTGGCCACCTCATCCTAAGACTAATTCTTACCCTCTGAGTCACCTCAAGACTTAGTTCCCTTATCCTAACTACCCATGACTTGTTCTCACCCCAAAAATAAATTCCTAACCAACTACATCCTTCTTAACTTCCCATTTATACAATTCTCTAATAGATACCACACTTGGAATGAGAAAGAATAGAAAATAGGCTAAAAATAACCCTTTTACCTATTCTCATGCCACCAACATCAGTCAAACCATGGCTGATGTTGATGAGATTATCAACATTGGTTATTTAAGCAAAACTCCAAACTAATGTTTAAGTCAACAAAAATCAATAAAACTCATTTATATTTTCATATAGTGTTTTGGAATCTAACTTTCCATATCTTGGCTTACTCTTATCTTGCATAAGTCAATCCGGATCAAGAACCAAGATCCTGAGAACTAGTAGTACACACCTATTTTATCTATTCAAGGCATTGGTTTGGCAAGCCTAATAATAGCCATCTATTCAACACTTATCATTCAATCACCTCTACATCTAAGTACATCACTTATTCTATAAGTCTTTAAGTAGTTACTTTATAATCACTTTATACCTACTATTTATTTTTTTTCACATTCCTAATTGAACCCTCATGAGGGAGTTATAAAACTTCCTTGCCTATTTCCCCTTGTTCTAACCCACCAAACCTCTGACTAGATCCATCCAAACAATACTTTCTCTCTCACAACTCTCCCCAACCTTCCAAACCTAACCAAAACCATTTCCCAGACCCAAAAAACCCTTATACAAGCTCCTAGGAAATTATTATCCCTACAGACATCAGCATCCTAATTGATATTGATCACACTTGCTCACCAACCTTGGCAGCCTAACTGACATCAACAATTATGGATTTTCAGTAACCCTTCTAAAACCTACCCAAGCAACTTCCCAAATACAAACTAAATATACCACCTGCACTTTGCTACTCTCTACTACACTCAAGTTGTGAATAATGGTAAAATAATCTCTCTTTTACTCTCCCTTTTCCTCTCTTTTTATTATTTATTACTCTTTTGTTTCTCAAAAGTAGACTATCATCTCTAAGGAAGTTTGACACTTCTTCGAATAAGCACATAGCTTAGCAGCCCACTCATATACCTACTAATAAAAATATTTGTGGTAGTGATTTCTTACTTGTAGGTTGTCCTCCATAGCCAAAGAGGAGTGCTCACAATGTTTGGATATGGCATGAAAACTAATTTGGATTCATTATAATCACTTATCCCTATCCTTCTTCTATGTTTTTCTTTAGACTTGAAATAGACACAATTTTAGCAAAACATCTTTTTACATTTTTTGATTATGGAAATAAGTACAATGTTAACCCTTCACAATTTTGTTTAGTTTAGGCATTAGATTCAACCCATTTGGATTGATTTTAGTAGTGGGTTATGTTATTAATGATTTAATGATTGTGTTAATATTGTTAGGATACCATGAGGCCATTATAGTCAATATCAAACCCTAAAATGTACCCTCTATCGATTTGATAGTTGTGGGCTATGCATAAATGTTTGAAGTGGTATTGAGTTGTGTTTTCTTATTTTGATGGTTATGTTAGGATACATGTAATATCCTTATTTATTGGAATGCCAATTTAGTATTCTAAACAATTGGGAAAAGGTAAAACCCTATCAATCTATGTTAATCACTTAAATTGCCTATGATCTAGGTGTATTAACATGGTAAAATTATTGTTTTTGTACCTGTTCATGTTTTAGAGTTTGAGCAACATGCCATTTTTAGACTAGGTGGCATGTTACTCTCTTTTGCATAATTTTGAATCCTCCATTAGCTTATGTTAGTGTTTTCATTGTAATTTTGTGGCAAAAATAAGAGTACTTATGACATTCCATTATAGAGTCTTGAAATTCATAGACACAAGGTTATCATTAAATTAACTTCCCTAAGATGAAGTTAATATCAATAGGCTATGAGGAATTTGTTATCCTTCCTTTTGGTGAATGTTTCATTTCTTATCTCATACAATTTTTTTGTGTTAATGGGTAGTTACCCTACTAGTGTTAGTTAGTGTTTTGATCCTGTTGGTTGATTTTGATTTCTTATGTTTTGCCTTTTCATTTTCTTGACTATGTTGTTTTTAGACCATGGATTATGTCAATTTTATGCTCATAGTTTCCTATTAAAACTCAAATTCCTAATTCCACCACCCAACTGATGGTTGGGGTGGTTAAGGCCATCAATGGATGAGTTCATCATATTAGACCTTCAATTTTTGGAATCTTATAGTTTGAGTAGTCATCTCAAATGTATTTAGATATTTATGCTTGTGGTTTGGTTATTCAGTCTATAATATACTTAATGATATTTAGAGTTAATCTCAATAGTTTTAGTGGAATAATAAATTAAATTACAACAAATAAAACCAAGGTTACCTTTCAAGATTGAAGAAGAATGTTGATGAAGATGTTGGTGTTGATGTTGTTGAAGTAATTTTGGCAGAACTCTGATGCTTTGGATCTTTATTCTCAAGATGATTACCTACTTAATCATTCCTCCAAACCTAAAACAAAATGTTAAAAACCAAAAGACTAACTTTCAACTTTACAACTTAACCATGGGTGAAGGAAAAGAGGGGGATTTATAGCATATGTTGTGAAGAGTCATGCTAAAAGAGGAATAATAGAAGTGTTGATGATTTAAAATTTCACTTGATTCTAATAAACAACAATGGGAAGTTTCAAGATGTGGGACTTACATCTTGAAACAACATCCAGATTTTAGAGAAGCTGGCTCTTCTTTAAATCATCAACAGTTTTTGGCACGCCCGGTGGGATGAATCTTTTAGGGAGTTGAAGAATTTTTGGTGTGTTCTTCGGCCAACCAGCCTTTGGAGGTCAATCTTTGGAATCTTATAGTTTGAGTAGTCATCTCAAATGTATTTAGATATTTATGCTTGTGGTTTGGTTATTTAGTCTATAATATACTTACTGATATTTAGAGTTAATCTCAATAGTTTTCACTGATGTAATTAATGATTATGATTATGACATGAATCTTGTATTATAGATTATGGTTTTTTAATAATATTATATTATCACTTTGAAGTGACTCCAATATATAATGATGGATATCATAATAAAGGGTAGTATCATAATTCATAGGTATCAAATATCCATTAAATCTATACTAGTCTCATATTATATAATTTTGATTCTTCATTCCTATTGTATGGCTATAACATTTGTACTCTCATAGATACATTTTGGAATTGCTGATAAAATTAGACTTTCATGTTTTGAAACCTTGAAGTTTGAGTACTCATCTCCCATGGATTTGGATCTCCATGATTATGATTTGGTTGTTTAGTGTATAGTATACTTGTTGATATATTGAGTTAATCTCAACAGTTTTCATTGACGTAATTAATTCTTGTGATTATGCCATGAATACTATATTATGGATTACAGTGTTGTAATAATATTATGTTATCACTTTGAAGTGATTCACATGTATGGTGATTCATACCATAATACAAGGCAGAATCATGATGCATGGGTATCAAATATTCAATGACTCTATACTAGTTTCATGTTATATAATTTTGATTCTTCATTCCTATTGTATGGCTGTAGCATTTTTATTCACATAGATACATTTTGGAATTAATGCTAAAATTATAAGCTTTGATATTTTGTACTGTTAATTAGTGATTGACGAATTGGACTGAACAACAGTGTTTTTGATAGTTCTAATTCTTCTTGGTTCTTATTTTGGAGTGTTGTATCCTCTTATTTTGGCATGTTGAACTAAATTATATTGTTGTAATTACTCCTTTTTAAATTTTTAAATGAAGATAACTTTACATTGAAGGGAAATGAATGCTTAATTTTTAAATCTCTTGGTTATATTAAGAAAATTATGTGGTTTCATTCAACTATAGAGTTGATTATAAAAGTTTTGGTGAAGTGTTAGTTCCATTATGATATTGTTAGAAAAATTTATATGATCCATCAATAGGGTGAGAATAATAACTATGATTAGCACACTCATTTGATTTGTGTGTATGGTGATACACACCTTGTCATGAGGAATCATTATGATATGTAGATATCAAGTGCAGTTACAAATATACATGGCATATGTTATGGAAAACACATATTCCTTACTTATTACGTAAGAGTTAATGTTATGTTTTGATGTTTAGGTTGAAATTGCCATAATTTTTGGTGGTAGGAATTTAGGCTACAATTACCTTTCTTTTTATAATGAAATTTTGGTATTCTCCATGAGTACTTGTAATTATATTGATTTGTTATTGTTGCTAGAAAACTAGTATCTATAAAAGCTAATGCTCTCTTAAAATAGCTAGTTAAACTGATGCCTATAGCTAGTTTATGTATATCATGTATATTATTGTAAGTTGAGAAGTTATGTATAACCATGAAGTTATTATTCTTGATCACTTGAAAATATAAATTATTATGGATTTAAGCCTTAAGTTGTATATGTTTCACTCTTGGTTGTTATAGTTATCAATTTTGATTTACACATTTCTATTGCCTAAATCAATGAAATGGAGTAAAGTGATTTACAAGTTTTGTTATATATCTTACCTTGCCTTAATGAAGCTATGAACTAATTAGGACTGCATTAAATTTATTATTCATATTTATGACATTATAAACCTATTTGGTCACTTAAGATATGTGTTAAATGAATGTCTTGATGAGAGTCCAAAGGTTTACAAATAGGAATAAATTGGCAACTAGTCTTGGTTAAGACAATCATCTAGAGTTAAATTAAGAATGAAAAATATTACATCCTTACACCTCTCTATTGTAATTAGATAAATCTTAAGTTAGAAAGGAATTTATAAAATCATGGAATTATGGTGTTTATTGTATCTTTTTATAGCTGGTAAAGTTTCTTACATGTGTATTGATCAGATGATGATCACCTAGTTGGTTTTAATCCATGTTAATGGTTATTCAAATGCTCTACTTTATTATATTATGTCTTCCTTATTAGATCATGCACACTTGATAGGTGGTGACCTTTCCAATGTTATGGTTAATTTTATATGCATTTATATTGCATAATATATATTGCAATTAAGAAATTATATATTATCAGAATATGTTGATTAAATAAATTCAATCCAATGAAAATTATGAATTATATTTAATTTTCATTTAGTAAGCTTATTAGTATTCTGACATGTTTTTTTGGCTTACAATGTCTATATTTCAAGGTGCTTGAAGTTAATTATTTTAAATATTATGAACCCAATTTATGTACAATTATTACTAAATTAATCAAGTGTAGAGAATTGATTTCATATGGGTGTTGACTTTGAAAAGTTAATATTTCAAGTGATGGAAAATAATATATACATCTGCATTATGTCATGGTAATGTGGGATTGTTTAGTTGGCAAGGAAATGTTATATTTTTCCATGTTTTAATATTGCCTAGTGATTAAGGCTTAAAGTGATGGTCTATCATTGAGTACCTCTCCCTATTAATAAGGATGTTGATTTATTTATACTCCATATTGGTGACATGAGAATGGAGGCTTTTATGCATATGGGCAAGCTAATAAATGTTCTCTTCTTGAATTGTCATTATATGAAATCATTTGGGACTAAGTGGTGTAGTAGGACTCATTTTTGGTAATATTAAAGTTACCAGTGATAATCCCTTGTTATCAAATTCTCTCTCTTAGTTTATGAGATTATTATTACCCAATAGTTAAGAGTGCCATAAAATCCTTGGAATATGTGCATTATGACATGAAAATAAAATCCAAGATTCAATTTATGGAATCTTGATAAGTAGAATTATTAAATTGCTTGATCTACCATTGATTACATTGGTAATCAGTTTGGTACCTCATGTTGGTTGGTTAGATTTTCATAAGTTTTCAATTAGTACAGATGTTAATGGGGAACCTCACGGGATGTCTCTCATAACTAGTGATTCATTAAACATGAGGATTGATGTTTCATCTTAAATATTTTATTATTAATTCCCTTATATCATGCCCAATTTTAACACCGAGTTGAATGCTAGGATTGTAAGCTATAGTACTCATTGCTATTATATACATAGTAGCTAGGGGTATGTTAGGGAATAACTATTATATTCAACTTTAAAACATGAATATATTAGAATACTGAGATTTATAAGTAGTGTTAACTAACCACTAAATGGTTCTATTGGTGGGAGACATAAATACTTGTATAAAGTTTGGAGTTTATTAGTGTACTCACGTACATAAATACAACCCAACCGTATACTCCTTATTGATGAAATTCTCCCATATAAAACTCTTTAATGGTGATTTAATCCTCATTAAGTGTTGGCTACCAACTAATAGAGTGCTAGTTGTGATAACCCTAGTGTATAATCCATTAAGATGTCTCACATCATCTGGTTGTGTTTGGTCCCTTCATGTAGTGTCATTTCATACTTTGAAAAGAAGTAATTCTAATTTTTTTTTGGGTTGTTTAAAATTGTAAAATTTATTTTTTTCTCTCATTTTTGGGTTTTACTTTCTCTTTAAATTGATATTCAATAACAATTTCTTCACAAGATTTTATTATTAAAATTTCTTCTACCATAGCATAATGACGTAAAATTATAGGAATGCCATCTTCTTTGTCATTAACACACACCATATATTTAAAATTTGGATATGTGAAATGTGTACACCCATGATTAGTATTAATGAAACAAGTAACATTTTTAAATACATAAAGATATACATTGGTGTAAGTATGATCATACAAACAACAAGTTTCCTTTGGGGATGGAAAAATCTATTCTTCCATTTTATTTGAGTTGAAATATATGATATAATTTGACATATAAAACTTTTGTCTCATAATGGAAATCCAATTTTTAAAACTATATATTGGGCCAAAAAAGGTAATATAGACACACTTGATGCACACTTATTATTAGACCTAATATTAATTGTTGATAATGTGAAGATCTAAGACCTGCATTAGGGATAGTTAATGACCATATCGTATAAAATTATCTCCAAAATTTAAATACCTCATATGGTGCTAGGACTAATTCATGAATTAGCCATACCCCATAATCTAGCTGATTGGATAAATTAGATTTATATTTTGGAAACACCTCATTAAGAAGTTCCAAATCATTTTTTTATCTCTTCCTCATAAATTTTAATCTTAACCTTCCCTTTATATATAAGTGATTTATTAAATATTTTTGATGTCTTACCTTTTACTAACTACTTTATACATCTTCCTCTTCAACACATTTTCCTTTATCATTTTTTTGTTGGCATACTATCTTCATATTCATATGTATATGATAATGGTTGTGAACAATAACAAATTGAAGTTTTATAGATTTACATATATATAACAAATATATGTAAATTAAGATGATGACGATGACGATGATGATAAAATACAATTAGAATGAAAAATATATGGTAAAAATAATAATTTAAACAAATTAAAAAAATGTAAAATTTCACTATTTTATGTAATTTCAATATTTTCAATAAAAATGTATATTGAAAAAATATGTATACTTTCACTAATTTTACCTTAACTTCCCTATTTTCCCTAATTTTACTCTAATTTTACCTTAATTTTTATAATTTACCTAATTTATTCTAATTTATCCTAACTTCCCCTAATTTTATCAATTGAATCTAATTTCATCAAATTCATCTTAATTTTATGCTAATTTCCCCTACTTCATTAATTTTTTATATTATCATCAATTTAATCTAATTTCATTAATTTTACCCTAATTTACTTGATTTAATCAAATTTACCTTAATTTCATCTAATTTACCCTAATTTTACTCTTATTTTCTCAATTTATATTATTTCCCCTTATTTTCTCTAATTTTATCCCAATTTCTCAAAATTTCAAAAAATTTTGTAAATTCCCTAATTTCCCATATTTGCCAATATTTCCCCAATTTTTTGTCAAGTTTCACTATTTCTTGTAATTTTCCCTATTTTTTGAATTTTCTCTAATTTCCCTTATTTGTCCCTAATTTCCCTTATTTCATCAATATTGGCCTAATTTTACTCTAATTTTATGCTAATAGCATTATGTTTCACTAATTTATGTAATTTTTTGTAATTTTTCAAAATTGTTTTTTCATATTTCTTAATAATTTCCCCAATTTCATCAAATTTGGCCTAATTTTACTTGATTTTTTCTCTAGTTTCCCCAAATTTGATTAATTTATACAATTTCGCCTAATTTCTATGATTTCTCCAATTCCTCATATTTGTCATCAATTTCCTTAATTTCATCAAGCCCGACATAATTTTAATCTAATTTTTCCTTAATTTTCTAAAGATTCATTAATTTACATATTTTTGTAATTAATATACTTTCCTATTTACCACTAATGTTCCTAATTTTGTAAGTTTGGAATAATTTTTCTCTAATATCTTCAAGTTTCACTAATGTTTCTCTAATTTCCACTTTTTATCAATATTTTAACCCATTTAAATTATTTCTAAAACATGTAAATAATTTCTCTAATTGATTCTAATTTTACTTAACTGTTTACAATTTTACACTTGTTATCAAAATGTAAATCTAATTTCCCTAATTATTTTGTGCCTTTCATTAATTTTTGTGTTTCTAAAATTTCACTTATTTACCCTAATTTTTACATAATAATAGATAATATAAATAATAATGTATTATAATACAAAATTAATCAGTTGTTAATGTTAACCAGAAAAATAGAAAATAAACATACCTTATTTTTTACCAAAAATGATATGCTGCTAGTCTTTTTCCTTGTCTCTTTCTTCTCTCCAACATTGAAAATGAGACTTGCATAAAAATGACACTTAGAAAGGGAGAAATAAGCAATCAATATGAATTTTAGTAAATAGAATGTGACACAAACCTGACATAATTTGCATCACCTTTTTTCATGACATTTACATCTCAGTTTTATTTGTGCAAGGAAAAACAAACCACTTAATGACATGAAACTGACCCAATTGGTGCTTCTAATTGAACAAAATGTAGTAGCATGATCACTATAATATTAATGTTATTTTTTAGATTTAAATGTCATTTTATTTTTATGCACTTTGTTTGTAAATTTAAGTTATGCATTGTAGGTATTATTTTTAAAATTCCTTAAATACAACCCTTGAAAAATATTATATTAATAAAAACAACCATTGAGTTATTGATATTATTTTCATTGTCATCATTTCCATCATCATTATCTAAAAATGATAATATAAAAAACCATCAACATAATTAAAATTTAATATTTTTAAAATGATTTTGTGCAAAATATGACAAAAATGCATTATTTATTTTTGCAATTTTTTAAATTTATAATGTAATGACATCACATCACACACCTTAATCAATGTTACAATTTTTTATTCAAATAATGACCCAAACCACTCTTTCCTAAGACAATTTAAAGTAAGTTCACAATAACCAATTCAAAATCTTAGAGTGTAAATAGTAAAATTTGACCCTAACACAAACTTTATTGCACTAAATGTGCATCTAAAAACACTACCAAACTTGTTAATGCTAAGTGAAGTTTTATGTTATCTCATCTGATGTAATTTACATCAAAAACCCTTAAGTTATAAATATTTTTTCAAATTTTAGTGTTAAATTTTCTCAATTTTAACACAAAAAGAGTTGCAAATTCATTAAAATATACTAGTGATAAGAATCTCAACATTTTTTTGTTATATATTCATGCTGGGATGTAATTTTTATCTAGACAAAATCACCTTGTTGAAATTAGAACAATCACTAGGTTCATAACCTTATTCTATCTATGTTGGGATGCAATTATATGTTGAATGTAAAATAAAATTATTAATTATCAGAATATATGTAATGTAATTTATGGATTTCAATGTTAATAAGTACATATATATAGTGACCACTACGTATCCTAATCAAATACTTAAATAACTTGTATTTTATACTTTTTCTCATAAAACAATTTCCTTAGATGTAGTAGCATTTTGTCAAAATAAAACATATCACCTTGTTGAGAGATAATGGCCACTAGGTTCCCAACATTATTGATTAGATATCCACATTGGGATGTAGCATTCTAATGAAAAATATCATCTCATTGTGAGATAATACCCCTAGGTATACTAATATAATTTAGTTTATTATATAATTAACTTCCACTTTCATTTTATGCTTTTCATCCATTAAATTATTACGCTCCACTAGTTATCCTAATAATTACATCTTTCTTTATGGTCCTCCCATCTTGTTTTATTCATGTATTGAGGTAGTTACCTATCAGTCACTAGATATGGTAACTTTATGAATTATTTGTTATAAGTCCCCCTCATTTACATTTCTAAAGACCATTAAACAATTTTGTCGAAGTGATTTCTAAAACATGTTAAATATTCATCAAATATGTCATATTTTCTTCTTCAAAATCATTATATTTTCTACTTCAAAAACATTATAAGATATCAATATAAATAGATTTCCACCATAAAAGGTTTATATTACATAATACCATATTACATCAAATAAATATAAGTATTATTGTGTTAATTTACGCAATGTAGATCCCCTAGTTAGTTCAATGTTGATAAATGTAATTGATGAAACTAAAAAATTGCAAAGAAAAAATTCAATAGGCATAGTTTGTCTCAAAATTTATTAAATGATAATATTTATTGATTATTAATTAATGAATTAAAATAATTACATAAGATTATTTAAATAAATCCTAGATCAAAATCGGAGTTGACATGAAATTTAAAAAAAAAACTAAATATATCAAATACTACTTAGAGTTAACTGACCCTTTTATTTTTAGTATCCATAATTTTTAGTAACTTTTACATGTAAGTTTGGTAGCTACTATTTTTAGTATATTTTACATGAAATCTTGGACAGGAGTAAAAGTCTCCATCTCCTACACACCAAATTCACACTAATGGATGAGTTTACAATTAAGTTCGTGCCTATAAAAAAAGATATCTAAAATCTAAAATTCTATAAAAAAATACTAAAATCAAATTTAGGACCCTTTTATGGTCACTTATGGTATTAAAAATAAATGTAAATTGACTATAAATAGATAGAGTATATTATGGATTCATTATCCTCTATGATATCTTCATTTTAAAAAACTATGAGCTTAAATAGGTTCTTGGATCAAAAGCTATGGCCTTTGCAAGATAGGTTTCTACATCATTATTCTTTGGTTGAAAACAAATTAGCTCATGTGAATTTCCCTAATTATAATCCTATCTTTATTCTTATAAATATTATTCAACTCCCATTTTTAAATGTTATCTTCATATTTTAATCCTTTCTACTATACCAAATACATGTTATAACTTCCTTGTCTTGCATTCACTATCTTCTTATCTAGATTCTATGTTATATTTTTTTTTCTTTTTCCTTGGTACATATTGATTTTGATCTAATTATTCACCTTATTCATATTCATCATATTCTACATGAAACCTATATAAATATGAAATGTTAAATACTATATAAATATCAAAATTTTGTGGTAAACTCATATCATAAGCATTGTCATTGCTTTTCTTCACATTTCTATATAGACTAATATTATTTTACTTAAAAATATTGTATATTCCTTGGGGAAATATTTATTTTATCAAATATACAATCATAAAATATCCTTCAAATAAATTTGGCCTTATCTCCACATCTTCTATTACATTATACTTGTCATTGTTTTCTTGTATCTTTCTTCTTGAAACTGTTATATGTTCTATGCATCATCACTAACCCATTTTGAAATTGGTAACTACACCAAATCTAAAAAAAATATATGATTTATTACATGAATAATATTAAATGGTGATTTCCCTATTGATATATTTACAAAACTATTATATGAAAACTCAACTTGTGGTAAAGCTAAGTCCCATTGTTTGGGATTCTATCCAAATATATATCTTAGCAATTTTATTAAGCTTATGTTTACTAATTATGTTTGTCCATCTATTTTTGCATGGTATGCACTACTATATTTCACTTTATTTCCTATATTATTCCATAAATTCCTCCAAAAATAACTTAGAAATTTTATATCCTTATCTAAAGTAATGGTTTTTGGAATACCATGCAATCTCACATCTTTAAAAAAATAGATCTGCTACTATAGTGGCATCATTGGTTTTCTAACATGATATAAAATGAACCATATTATAAAACATGTATAAAACAATTTTTTTTGAATAATTACCTCTTTATGTGTTTGGTATCCCCAATACAAATTCTATACTAAAATATGTCCATGGTCCTATTGGAAATAGCAATGGCATGTACAACCCTGTATTTTAAGAGTATGGACTTTAAACACTTGGCATATATTTCATCTTTAAACATATGTTTCCAAATATATTTTCATCTTTGGCCAAAAATAATTATTCTCTATTAAATTTATTGTATTATTCTTACCAAAGTGTCCACCCAAACCACCACTATGTAAGTCTCTTATAATATTCACTCACATAGATCCAACAGGATATATAACTATTTTCCCTTGGAGAGATAACCATCATGTATAATATAATCATCATGAATAGTACCTATATCACATGCTAATGTATTCCTATATTATTTAAACATCTTCCCAAAATTTGGATCTATAAAATACAATTCCTTAACAGCTTCAAATAAAACTAATTCACTCACTATACTAGTTAACAATGCCACTCATCTACTCAAAGCATCATCTACCTTATTATAATTTCCTGATTTATGTTTTTTAAAAAATACCTAAAATAAGGAAACCCATTTTTCATGTATATTGTTTACTTTGTTTTAGTGATCACATACATCAATGTGTCATGGTTTTTAAATAGGATAAAATCCTTAGGCACTAGGTAATGCCTCCAATGTCTTAAGGCTTGTACAATGGCATAAATTCAACATCATATTTAGAATAATTATTTTTTACTTCATTAAAATTATCATTTAAATATTCTAATAGCCATCCTTCTTGACTAAAAAAACACCAATACCCACATGTGAAGAATCACAATTTACCTTAAACACTTTGTTAAAATCTAGTAATGCTAAGAAAGGTTTTTATGTCACCTTATTCTCCAAAGATTAATTTTTTTTTATCCTTGTCCACACAAATTATTTTCTCCTCATGCGATATATTATTGATGTAATAATACCACTAAAATTCTTATTTAACTTTTTGTATAAAGTTTCTAAACCACATAAACTTCTAACCTATGATATGATTTTTAGAATAGGCTATTCAACAATTGCATTTACCTTTTCTTCACCAATTTTTACACCATATTATGAAAATTTAAATGCAAAAATTACCTAAATTTTTGCCATAAAATTTCACTTCTTGAAATTTACATATATCTTCTCCTTTATTTTAAATTCTAATACCATTCTCAAATTCTTTAAGTCCTCTTTTTTACTCTTACAGAATATAAAAATATCATCAAAATAAGCTACTAAAAACTTAACAATGTAATCTCATATAATTATTTTCATCATCCTCATAAATGTGTTAGGTGCATTGGAAAATATGAGTGACATAACCATCCACTCATATAAACCATTTATAGTATCAAATTTTGTTTCTAAATCAATATTGAAAAAAGAACTTGGAGCTTTGCAAATGGGAAATTGAAAAGTCTCTCTCCATTGAAGGTGATCCAAGTTCCTTGTTTCTTTCCTTTGTTTTATTCTCCACCTTAGTCCTCTCTTTATTATTTATTTTAATTTTTGTGGCTTTTTCTTGTCTTTTTGTAGTCCCATAGATTCATTCCTTCTTATTTGGTGTCTTGATCCTATGTCCTCTTATATCCAAGGCTTGTGCCTCATGTACTATCTTGGGGTTTGTGTTTTGTGTTGGTGTATTTTTCTTACTTGAGAGATATGTTTTTATTAATTTTTCCACTTCTAATTTATGTACAATGATAATTAGTTTCATATGAGAAATGGGTAGTCATATCAGTGGATATAGTAGTTATGAATCTGGGTAGACTCAAATACTTACTAAAAATTACCCTCGTGAGCTCTCTCATTAGACATTGAATATCCTAGTGTAGTGAGAAAGGATATGTTAGAAAGCTCTTCATCAAGGTTTTATAGGCCAAGGAAATCCCAAGCATTTCAAAAGGTGTAGCATATAAGTTTTTATGGCTTTGGCTCAGAAGAAACTAGAAGTGGTAGATAGAATGATGGAAAAATAAGTAAGTCCCCTACCCTTTAGAAAACCCTAGATTTGTCTCCCAATGAAATAATGGAAAAATAACTATAGTTGGAAGAAATTTAACTAAATAATGTTGATATTTTATTTGTGTTCTTGAATAGAGATTTTATTCCTTCTATGATTTTTTTTTGGTAATTGGTTGAATGTTGTTTGTGGAAACAATATGGGGATGTATGCCAACTTCTATAGAATGACATAGAAGGGGGCCTTAGTGGTGATTTAAAAAAACTCTAACATGCAAAGGGGAGAAATTAGTAATCCCTTTTGTAATTTTGGTTAGTGTATGTTTATGTCTATCCTTTAGAACTGTAGCCTAGACTATATATCAATTTTAAGATTTACTTGAGGTGGATAAATATAATGAATGTTCCTACTCAAATATAGAATGTTCTCCCATAGGCACTCAAACCATTAGGGTAAGTGTTGAGGATTGAAGACACTAGGAGATCTATAACACATATGCATGTGATATTCCTTATTTCTCTAGATCCTTTTGAGGTTTTTATTGAAACCATTATCTTTAAGTTTAAATAATGGTCATTCTCATGTCCCATCAATGGCCTAAGAGGAATGAATGCATATTTTTTTTGTAAAAAGGATGACCACCAATAGAATACTTTCCCTATATTAAATAACAATCCCATTAAATTGTAGGATGAAAATGAAAATATAAATACAAATAATTCCTTTAATAGTGATGTCAAAATTGGTGATAATTTAAATTTATTAAGTCCTGAGGTGGTGGTGATTAATAATCCACAATATGTTTATAATAATGATAAATATAATGTTTTTATTTCCTCTAGGATCCCCTTAAGGTCCTTAGTGACCTCGATTCAAAAAAATACTTGATAAAGTTCTTGTGCTTACTTTATCTTAGGTTATTTTGGCCCTATCTAGGAACATTTACTCTAAGGTTAACTAGGCAAATGACTCTCCAACCCTAGCTAAGAGATTATAAAATGAGTATGTTTTTATTCTTATTATTATTTATAAAATATATAACCCTCCTCATGGATCCTTTCCCTTCCTATAGGATAAGACCAATATGGATCATATTGATTATATGGACATTTATCCCTTTCTAGATGTTGCTCTTGGGTGTTTGATGCCTTGTTTTGAGAGTTCCCCTTTGGATTGACTAGATAATGTTGATATAAAGCCTAGATAAAAATATAAAAATGGAAATAAGAGGCTATAAATAAAGATTTATTTCATCATACATGGTGATAACTTAATTGAGGATTGAAAGAGACATAAATTAACTCCTCATGTTATGCCTGAAGACTCAACTAACAAATATAAAGATAAAGAAAAATAAAACAAAGTTCCATAGTGTCTTACTAGGTTGTATCAAAATAAAGGGGGAGTGAATTCCCTAGGATAAGATAAATAAATTCACCCTTATCTATGAAAATTGTCAATTAGAATGTTAGAGGGATATAAATTATTGATAGAAGGCTCATTTTTATACAATTTAGGAACTCTAGAGGATAGCTAGATTTTCTTTTACTCTAGTAAGTTAATGAGATTTCTCCCAAACTAGATTTGGTTTTAGATTTTATCTAGCCAAAGTGTTCCCACTTTTCAACAAGTCACATTAGAGGTAAAGGTGGTGTGGCTATTTTCATCAACCCTACATTAACCAATCCTATTATTTATCATGGTTAATCTTCTTGTCAAAGAGTGGTGTGGGCAATTTCAAATCAACAATCTCAGATTTTTGGGATTTGTAATATATATTTCCCAAATGAATATAAAGAAAGAAATAAATTATGGAATTGGTTAGATTTTAATCTCAAAAATATCCCATGGATACTAGGTGGGTATTTTAACATGACTGAGCTTAGTGAAAATAAGCAAGGTGGTGACGCCCTCTCATGGAAAGGCAATGCTT
Organism: Torreya grandis; assembly: GCA_037957365.1. Lineage (NCBI taxonomy): Eukaryota > Viridiplantae > Streptophyta > Pinopsida > Cupressales > Taxaceae > Torreya > Torreya grandis. The sequence continues at coordinate 88,791 of JARHVA010001417.1, read as the reverse complement.
TATTTTTATGGTCTATGATGAAGTGAATACAACAAATAGAGGACCCTCTCAGTAAATATAAGTCTTTGAGAAAAGGAATTTCGTTCACTTGGTGCAATAATTATGCTAAGATCATAAGAATGTATTCCAAATTTCATAGGTTCTACTTGCACAAGGACTCTTTCAACATTCTATTAGGCCATATAAAGAATTTATTTAATGTCCTCCCATTTAATATTTTTGATAATCACCCCATTGAAATCATTATTTCCTATAAGTCTGAAGGTGACAATAATAATGAACTATTTAAAGTATTGTATAAGTTTAATGTGTCTCACCTTTAAGATAGGGAGTGTATAAAGGGTATCCAAACATCTTGGAACATTTATAAAATGATGAAACACTCTTCTTATAGTATTGATGTTTTAAATGAGTGTATGGATTTTATTGAAATGTTTTTGAGAACTTATAGTCAAACCAAGGATAAAAGGAGGATTTTTTTTAGAGATGCCTAGAAATAACTGATTTATGTGGAGAGTGCTCTCAGAGTGATACTACCAATGAAGAGCTTCTAAATATCTTAGTTTCTCTCAAGCACAATATTATAATGCCACAATAGGATATTAAAAAATGGGATAAAATTATATCTAGAGTGACATGGCTTAATCTGGGGATAAGGGATCTAAATTCTTCTTTAGTTTTTTAAAATCAAAGTGCATAAGACAAAAGATTCAGGCACTTGACATTAGGGGTGTATCTATTAAAAATATTAATAAAATAAAGAATAAATTATTTGCTTTTTATTCTCAATTATTATCTTTGGATGGTTATAATCAACTTTTGGATAAGAATATAAGTATGTATTCCAAGAGCATTCCAAAAAAAGTTTCTTTAGAGCAAGCTTCCTACCTTGATAGTGACTTCTCTACCGAGGAAGTTCTGAGTGTAATTGACTCCCTTAATAGTGATAAGGCCCTTGAATTGGATGGATTCCTTGTCAAATTATGTAACTATAAGAAATACTAGATTACAAAGGATTATTTGATTATTTATAGGGAGGCCCTAGAATTTGGTTCTTTGGGTTGGACATTAACAAAGGTGTGGTTAAGATTTTTACTTAAGATGGGGATAACACTCAAGTCTAAAATTGAAGAGCCATATCCCTTATAAATGTCTCCTAACAAATTATAGTTAAGATTATTGTTGTTATCCTCTTTTTTACTTCCTTAAATTATTTCAAATACTCAAACGGGGTTCATGGAAGGTAGATATATTCTAGACAACCTTTTGTCTAGTTGGGAAGGCTTGCAATGGGCTCAAGACTCAAAATAGAATGTGGGAATGATAATTTTCGACTTTGATAAGGATTATGACATAATTGAGTGTCCATTAGTTGACATTATTCTTCATGATTAAATATTTTAGGATAAGTTCTATAGAATGGTCAATGTTTTGTTCAAATATGCATCTACAATAAATGAAGTTAATCACACCCTTATAGGACCTATCAGTTTAAAATAATCTATTAGTAAAGGATTCCATTTTTCCCCTTCTCTATATGTGATTTTAGTTGATTCTTTTCATTATATTCTAAGGGATGCTTCCTTAGGTTCCACTATGAGAGGCTTATCTTTACTTATTAGATAAGATCTTTTGGATGTTTTGTTTACAAATGACACCACTCTTTTCTAAGTACTGGACAAATAAAACTTAAAACATACTGTATCATGAATGTAAATGTATTTCCTATATTTAGGATCCTAATGTGAATATCATAAATCTTGTATTAGTGAGTGGCATGAAACCCCACCTCCCCTTATTGGCTTCTTGATTTTATCTAGATTTAGAAAGGCCATATGTACTTGGTTAGATATATGAGTATCCCATTCACTCTTACTTCATCATTTAAATATAAGTAAATTTATGTGAAAATAAATAATAATATTGGGAAATGGAATAAACACTAGTTATCCTTACCTAAAAGAGCACAAGTTTGTCAAAAAGTATGTTCCTCCTATAGTATTTACTACACTTCTTACTAGCTTTTCAACAAGGTACACTTCAAAAAAATTCATCACATTATCAAGGATTTTTTGTGGCTTGATGGAAAATAAAATAGAAAATGTAATGATATTGCATGGGACATGTGTTGTAAGCCCAAGGCATTTGGTGGGTTGGGCCTAAAAGACTTAATAATTAAAGGTATCATGTTGGATATTAAATGGATCTTTAGAGAACTTAAGGTTGATAAGCCCTAGAATATTTTGGTTCATAACAACATTGTCATAGGTTATCCTAAAGGTAAGTAGTAGTGGTAAGGGTTGCACATACATGATGGTGGGTTCTTATTTTGTTATGTTGGTTGGGTCCTCCATATTCCAATTAATTTGGAATGATTTGGGAGAGTGTCAAACACCTAATAGTCAAAAATTCCATTTTCAATGGCCTAGGGTTGAAGTACAAAGGATATAGATATCTATGGTGGAACCTAAAAGCTAATAATTTTCTACTAGCCTTGACTAGGGATTGTTATGCTATAGTATAGCATTCAATAGGATTAAGGATTTTTAATGGATTTTTTCATAGGGAAGGTGGGCCTTCTGGGGAGAGATTAGATAAAGGTTTCATATTCTTTCTTCTCAGAGGACATATACCCTCATGACTAAATTCCTATAAAACAATTATTCTATCTCAATTTTGGAGGGGGAGGAGGATTTTTGGGAAAGTATCAAGTAGCCAAATGGTCCTCTCCTTTAGGATTATTATACAAAAATGTTGTGCCATGAGATTTATTTCACTAAAAATATTTTTCTTAGGTTCAATAAGAAATGGAAGGTTTGTGATCCCTTGTTTTTTTGGAAGTATACATTTAATTTTATTTGGTCTACATGTTTGGAGCCTAAGTGATCCATAAATTTTATCAATATTATGCTTGCATAATTTAATTTTGGTTTACAATATCAATTTATGAAATAATTTAAAAAAATAACTTATAAAACATGAATTTAAAAAATAATTCACAAGATTCAACACATAATTTGATAATAGAGTTTGGCACTATGGCCTATGTCTCTGGGTTCTATATCGGTCGATGTATTGGAGAAAATTTTAAAAAGTACTTAAAAATGTCTCCAAATTGAAAATTGAACAAATAGAAAGTTATTCATTGGGAGAAAATAATATAAGTCCCTTTTTGAACTTTTCCCCAATTCTACCCCTAGTTCACTCTGCAACTCATCCAAGTTTCCTAGCTCTTAGCCTTTGCTATGGCTGCTAAGCTTTTTTTTGAATGAATTACAAATGCAAAGTCTCACACTTTATATAGTGTTTTCACTCGTATCCCAAGTGGTTGGGTCTTATCATTTTGCATGGGAGGATGAAGGTTTGAAACTTCTCCCAAAACATTTGGTGGGAAAAGCTTATCTTTTAATCCCACACGGGTAAGTGGGTAATTGTTTGGATATTGATATACCTTGAAAATTGTGGTATGACATGCCAAATAATTGGCATTCCTATGTATTGCATGGGTTTATGGAGGCATGTGGTAATTTTGGGTTTCTCATGGATGTTTGTGGATAAAATGTGGAAGCTAAGACATGAAACATGGAAGTATATGGAATATTAGGTGGTTTGAATGTGGATGATGGGGAATGAAATGTGGCATGTTGGGATGTGGAAAGTATGAGGTGTCATGTGGCCATACTTGGAAGGTATATTAAATGTCTTGAAACCTTTGATGATAATATATAATATTTGAGAATGGAGTAAATGGTGGCAACCCACGTGGTGGCATGAGGACCCACCATGTGGTCCAATTTACTCTCACCATTTGGTGACCTCTTGCCACATCACTTGTCATCCCTTGGATGAATTCTCCATTGTTCTATCGGTGGCAGGGTCCTCCTTTGAGATAAAAGTGGACTCCACTAGCTATGGTGCCCATAGTTGACCTTTTTTAATGATTATGCCTATTGAAGACAAACTATATAAACCAACTATTTATTTTTCACCTCATGTCACATGTCACATCCTTACAGGTCTATGTCACCTTGTTGACCAAGTTTGACCATAGCTTTGACCAGCCATATCTTTTGCATATAGAGTCTATTTCATGAACCATAAATTGTGATAGAAATATCATGATGAACTCTATGCATTATAATTACTCTCAAATAATTCCATGTTAGTTAATCTATGTATTTTGACCAACTTTGACTTTCTTTGACTAGTTTGACTAGAACTTTAACTAGTTTCATAAGGAACATACGAGCTCCATTTTCCACATTCTACATACCATTAGAAAGGTCTCAATGGGATTTATGTAATGATGTAGGTTTCAATCTAATTTAAGACCTTTTATAAATTTACTTCTAGATCAATCCTCCCCACTAAGAAAGCTTTTTGTCCTCAAAAAGCTAGTACTAGACTTGGTACTCCATGTGAGGATCTTTACATGGCTTTAGCTCTAGCTTGAATGATCTATTGAATTTTAGTTGGTTCTAGAGTTATTCCAATGGGTATTCAAATCTAAAATTGTGAAAATATTTTAGGACATTTGGTGTTATACCATCACCATTTTATAATTATCCTTTTAGGGTTTTTATCTAGCAACACAATTTACAAACATTGCCCTTCTTGGGTCTCTAAAAACACTATAACTGTACATTATGATTACAAACATTGCCCATAATTGGGTCTTATAAACAATGCCTATTTAGGTTTTATAAATATGTATACATGCTTGCATACTTTACATAGATTAAAATATACAACCTATTTCCCAAGATATTTTGATGCTTCTTATGACGACATCTTTTGTTACCCTACAATGTTTAGGTCTACAACATAGATGAGTAAAATAAAACTAAAGTTAACATTTACTGGTAATGAAATCTGGTAATGATTACTATTGATTTGCCCACACGAGATATTCTATCTCATCTTTTACAATGCTATACTAATTTTGCTTCTTAGAGGAAGTTGCTTTTCTCAGAGACAAGTATGGCTTACCTAGGATAATGCCACTAAACTATAGTGGAACTACATCTAATTTAAATTCATCTAAAAAGTGGGAGGTAATCACAAACCCTAATTTATAGGTTTTACTTACATGTACACCATTACCATCATTTATTCTATCTAAAGAATAGTGTTGGAAATGTGGCTTAGTTTCCAAACCTAGGGATTCTAAAACATCTTTAGATATTTGATTTCTTTGATAATTTTTGTCAAAAATAACATCTATCTTAGAATGCTTAACAATTATTCTTTTGAAGAAATGTTGCTTACCTTTCCAAGGTGACAAATTTTGAACTTTCAGCTTCTCATTGACTATCATCTCCTTTGTTGATGTTGTCTCAGGTTTTGACTGACAAGATTCTGTCTAAAAAGGCTCTATATTTTACTTGACTAAAGATGCAGTTACAACCTTTGCTTGAAGTTGTGGATGATTCTGCTTATCTTCTTTCAAAGTTTTATACTTAACATTGAAGTAAAATCCTAACTTCATGTCTTATTTAGGTAATTTTTTTGTCATTATTCTTGACATTTCTCTTAAACATATTTATAGGGATTTTTGAGGCATAATTATAAAATACATTTGAGTATTTCTTATTTTCATACCTTGACAAGTTATTTGAAAATGTCTTGTTAGATTTAACTACTTCATCTTTTAAGAATGCTTCCTTCAAATCTTTAGGGTGTTATGTCTTATTGCTTGAGTCACTTTTCAACTCAGCTTCTTGGGACATTTGTCCTTTGCCTTCATATCCTAATCCTGAATGGAGTAGTCTTTTTTCCACTTGGATAGACTAGATAATTCCTTTACCATTAATGCTAAGGCCTTTTCCTTTAAATCCCATTTTTTCTAACAACTTATAACCTATTCCCTTCATGTGATTTTCAAATGACTTTGATAACTATTTAGGGTTAGTATATTTAGTATCCCTAACATTGTCAATATAGCCAAAAAATTTGATTCCATTGCTTTCTTCCTCAGAATTTACATCATAAGATACATTAATAATTAGAGAATTATTTACTTCTGATTTACAACATCATTCTCATTGATAGGAGTATATGAATTATAAAAATCACTATTATGACTAGAATGTACCTTTGTTGTATGGCTTGGCAACATATCTTAGCTAATTCCTTCATCTACTACTTGATGCTTAGGAGAACTAGGCTTTGCATCTTTTCTAATAGGTGTCTTCCCCTTTGTTTTACATCTCTACTCATTCTTCTTCTTGAACCATAATGGATCCTGACTGGGATGTAGGATCCAACATTGCTCGATAATATGACCTTGGCAGGCATAAGTCTGCAAGTCTCTGAATCTCCATGCATCCTCTTCTTTTATCAACATTCTTATTTCAATTCTGCTCATAGTGCATCAATGTTCTATTGGATCCTTTCAACCTATTGCTCCTATCGTTGCTCTACCACTTGCCAACTTTTCTCTTGGGCTTGTAAGAATTGTATTATCATAGTGATAATGGAATTTAGTAATAATTGAATCTAAGCTAACATTAGATCCATTGTTAAACATAAAAATGCAAATTCTTCCACAAATTTAGTTCTGATATCAAACTTGATGCACCAAAACAATGCCTAAATAGAAGTTAACCTAGCACACTAACCACTCTAATACCAAACTGATCCATAAACTTTATCAATATTATGCTCACGTAATTTAATTGTGCTTTATAATATGAATTTATAGAATAATTTTTAAAAATGACTTATAAAACATCAATTTTAAAAAATAATTCACAAAATTCAGCACATCATTTGATAATGGAGTTTGGCACTATGGCCTACATCTCTGGGTCCTATATTGGCTGATGTATTGGAAAAATGTTTAAAAAGTACTTTAAAACATCTCAAAATTGAAAAATGTACAACTAGAAAGTTGATCATTGGGATAAAATAATATAAGTCCCTTTTTGGACTTTTCTCCAATTCTATGCCTATCTCTCTCTAAAACTCATCCAAGTTTCCTAGCTCTTAGCCTTTGCTATGGCTGCTAAGCCTTTTTCTTGAATGAATTACAAATGCAAATTCTCACACTTTATATAGTGTTCCCACTTGTAGCCCAAGTGGTTGGGCCTAATCTTTTTGCACAGGAGGATGGAGGTTTGAAATTTCTCCCAATGCATTTGGTGGGCAAATCTTATCTTTTAATCCCACATGGGTAAGTGGGTAATTGTTTGGATATTGATATACCATGAAACTTGTGGTATGACATGCCAAGTAATTGTCATTGCCATATATTGTGTGGTTTTATGAAGGCATGTGATAAGTTTGGGTTTCTCATGGATGTTTATGGATAAAACATGGAAGCTGAGACATGAAACATGGCAGTATATGGAATATTAGTTGGTTTGAATGTGGATGATGGGGAATGAAACATGGCATGTTGGGATGCTATGGGGACTTTCTCATGAAAGGGTATGGGGGATGGTTGCAAAGTGGTGTTAAAATTTTGATTAAGACTAATGTTAATAATATTTTGAGTGTGATATAGAGTTTTATGTAAAATGGTAGCAATATTGATCATGATGGCCTATGAAACCAGATTTAGGATTCTAACCTTGGTAACATGATTGAGTTTTTTGTTGGTAAACATAAGGGACCTATTGGTACTAGTAAGGGACATAAACAAATTTATATGGGTTTTATGATTATGGATAATTGACCTAACAATAATAGTAGGGATAAGCAAGTGATTGTTGGTAAATTGATTGAGTCCAATGTTAGTGAATTGATTGATAAACTAGAAATAAATTCCTTGAGAAAGGTGGAAAAATTAAAATATATGAGCTGATATTGTTTGTTCAAAACTCAATCATGAAAAGGTTACTATCATAGAATAAATACTTCTCTCCTTCATATGACAACTTGTAAAATTCTTCTATGTAGGTGATACCAAAGTAGGTAGAGAATAAGGAACCTTTTGTTGATATTATGTTGGTGAATGAAAATATAGTGGTTGATGATGTTGAGGTAGATGAGATCATGTAGCTATATGTTTTTGTGGTGATTTTGATTATTTTTTTTGGTTATTTTGTTTTTTCCTCCCATGCCACCATTTTGGTGGATTTTTATATTGTAATAAAATTATTGATACTTGGGTGACACTTTGATATTGTGTGGACTTTATTGGGTTAGTTCTATGGTTGCTTCATCTTTGGACATATAGTTTTTATAAATGATCTTATAGAATTAAAAAAATGTTGTTTTCCATTCATCTCTTTCATAAATATCAATCTAATAGTAACCACTCCATAGATCAATCTTAGTAAAGTATTTAGTTATTTCAAACACATCCATCATATTATCTATGAAAGGTATACAAAATATATATTATGATGGTTTTATTTATTGATATATTATCCACACACATACTCCATGATACATATTTCTTTGGAGTTAGTAATGTTAGGGTTGTACATAGACTCATGCCCTCACTATACCCTTTCTTACCAATTCAGTAACCTATCTAATCAAATTTACACATTTTTTTGGACTCATCCTATAAGCTACTTGATTGGGTAGAATTTATCCTAGAATAAAATCAATATGATGTTTAATTTCCCTCTTTGTTGTTACACCATCAAATACTCAACATGTATAGCATCTATATATTATTTAAACACTCTTATTACTTTTACTAGTAATTACACATATTTTGTGTCTTTTTTCTTTGCTATTCATACATACAACAACATTTCATCTTCTTTTATTTGATAAATTATTTCATGGAAATCATGATTTTGTCCTTATTTATGGGGTAATAAAATTACCTTTGTACCACCTTTACATAAAGTGTATGTATTCTTTGCTCCATCGTGAATTTATTTCCTATCATATTATCATGGTCTTGCCAACAACACATGGCACGCATCCATTGGGATAAAATCATGTAATATTTCATCCTTATAAATTTTTCCTATATAAAATTTGATTAAACACCTTTTATCTATTGTAACTTCATACCCTTTCTTAAACCATGAAATCTAATAAGGATAAAGGTGTTTTTCACATTATATACCTATTTTATCTACCATTTATTTAGAAACCATATTTTCAAAACTACCATCATCTATAATTACTTTAAACATATTACCTCTTGAAGTACACCTTTTTAAGAAAATATGTGTACACAACCATGAATCACCACCTTCTTTACTTTTCACCTATTCTTTTATTGGAACTATCACTATTCTCATCATTATGAGATTTTATCCTATGTTTATTGTTATATATATTTTATTTTGTTCATGTGTCTTTACCTCAACCAAATTCACTCCTTTTAGATCATCTTGATTCCTTTATTATTTTGTATAGTGCAGACACTCAAAATCTCTATGTCATTCTCCACATCTATATAAACATAAGGTATGCATGGGTAATTCCATCCTCTACTCCCACCATATGATTTGAATCTCTAAACTCCTCTTCCTCTTTTTTTATTTTAAAAACATTGTGTATTATACTCTTGTTTTTTATCCTATGAGATGAATTTCCCCTAGTGGGGTTAAACCCACTCTATCCCCTTATTAGTGATTATTGTCCCCTTTTTGGCCTTGGCCCAATTGATCTTCTGAAATCCTATTTATTCTATTTTTATTTTAATTTTAAAGCTAATTTATAATCATATTCTATTTCATTTATTCTATTCATGTTCAATTCATCTTGAATATAAAACTTTAAACCATTTATATACCTTTCAATAATCTATTATTTTGTTTTGTCATGATCCACTTGTATGGATAACATGTAAAAATCATTTGTATAGTCTTGTACACAATGATATTTTTTCCTTAAATAATAAAATATTTTTTAGAGGTTTTCTCATAATTCATAGGAAGAAACTTTTATTCAGCTTCTTCTCCATCTTGCTCCAAGTCTTAATCTTTTCTTTACCCTTTTTCTATCTTTATTTATGCAAGTGATCCCACAAAATCATTGCATGATCCTTAATTTTTTCTCACGAAAGTTTTTCTTTATTTTATTATTGCATACTTATTTATTTAAAAAAAAATACATATTATTAAAGTAATCTATCAACTCCTTTAGTTTTAAACTACCTCCTTACTCTGACACTTCCACATTGATTCCTTCATTCCTTCTTTTTAAAGCCTAACCATCCTTTATTCAATTGATTATAATTTTCCTTATTCTTTATATTCTTACTAAATTTCATTTTTGTGATATATTTCATCTCCATCTTACATTTTTATTTGATGTATGATAATATAATTCAATTCTTCTACTTGCCTTTACAGTTGCTATAGAGTTATATTCATATGTACAATTCCTCCTCATCCTCTTGCCATATTTTACACTTATTATTAGATCATATAATTTTATCCTAAAATAAAATTTTAAAACATAGAAAACATTCATAGATACATTACCTTTAAGAGTCAAACTTGCTCTGATACTAGATGATGAAACTACAAAACTAACTAAGCAAAAATTCAATGGGAATAATTGTCCTAGAATTTCTTGAGTGTTAATATTTATTTATTTGTCATGAATGAATTAAAATAATTCCATAAGAGTATTAAAATAAAAATCAACCCAAAATTGGGGTTGACATGAAAAATAAAAAAAAAAAAAATTTTTTCCTGGAGTTAATTGAACCTATTGACCCTGTTATTTTTAGTTGCTATTTTTAATAAATTTTATATGTAAGTTCAAGTAAGCCTAAAAATATTCACTTATCCCATACAAAAAAATATAAACTAATGGATGGATTTAAAATAAGTTCATGTCTGGTTGTAAAAATATCTAATGACTAAAATTCTAAAATTCTAACAAAAAAATACTAAAATGCAATTTCGAGCCTTAAGATGGTCATTTATGGTCTTAAAAATATATGGAAATAAACCTTAGATATATAGATTGGGTTATGGATACATTTTACTCTCTAATATCTTCATTTAAAAAAAATAGAGCTTAAGAGGGATCTTATATCAAAAGTTATGATATCCACAAGATAAGATAGGTGTCAGCATCAGTAATACATGTTCATCTAGAAATTATTTTGATTCCTTTCAATAAATAAAGATAAGATATAGTTGAGATTAATTTTTAATGTGATTTATATGATATGTATGTAAAATTTCATATTTTATATGGTCAACATGTCATATAATCAAAAATAATAATTATAGAAAATAAAAAATTCAAATCTAGGAAACCAACCTACATTTTTTCTTCAATGGTAACCCTATAGTAGATCATCAACATTTATAAGATTTATAACATGGAAAACAATATTTAGGTCAATAAACCATTTGTGGAACGTAATTTACAAGGCACAAAGGATCTATATTTCCAAAAAAGGTCACATAGGCCTAGTAATAACCATAAAAAAATGGTGGATTATTATGTTTTTTTTTTTTTCTAGAAAATCAAGTATCATATATCTTATAAAATAATTTTATCATTTAAAAAAGGTAATAATAGTAATTTAATACCTCCATTAAAATTATTTAAGATTAATTATTATATATATTTGGGAAAATAAAAGTAGAGAGTCATTATGACATGTTTATTTTTATATTGCTTCTGAAACCAATTTATAAAAAAAGATATGATAATTAATTTTGAACTATACAAATTAAGGGGTATATTTTTCTCCAAGAAAATATAATCACATAAATAATTTAAGTGGACAAATTACATAAAATGGAATATGAAGATAGGTGATGAGCTTTAAATGACAAAGGATACAAAATATATTTTGGAAATGTACATACATGTTTATGCAAAAAAATCACTTACAAGAGATGAGGACACAAATGAATTGACATAATAATACACATTTACTTTTTGATTTGGAAATTTTTTATTTTAAATTCATCATCTCCTTCCATTTAATGTTTTGTTATTAATTTATGACTTTTGTAATCTAGTCATTGACATTACATAAATTAATATTATAAATATTGACTGTCATTGTTAGTTTTTTAAATTGAATTTATATATTTATTTTGTCATTGTTGCAAGCATATTTATTCCATAATAATTTAACCATTACATTATATAAAATAAATAATAGATAATGGGCATTATATTATAATAATAATAATAATAATAATAATGACCACAAGTAATATTCAATCACATTGTGGAATTTTATATCCACCAACATTTTATGTAAATCAAGGGAACGGAGTGATGTCTGCGCGCGGGGAAGGGCACGAGGGTGAACCGGCGGCAGGAAACCAGGCAGCAGGGCTCAGACGGAATGATAGTGAGTTGGGAGAAAAGAATTCGGGCCAGACTGCAGTCTATTCCAGCGACAAGGTAAAATTGAATAAAATTAATGGATGTTTGCTCAGAAGGCAGGACCGTCCTGTGCTTGTCATTCCTCAAGAAACAGTTCAGGAGGACATTGCTTACCTTTCTTCACATACATTACTTTGCAAGTTCCTGGGAATTAGAATCCCTCAGCCAGCTTTGGAAGCCTGGGTTAGGCGCTCCTGGGCAGTTGACGGGGATTTTGACATTATGTTAGCAGGGAACAATTACTTCCTGGTAAGTTTTTCCTCTGTTGCGGATCGTAATCGCATTTTTGAAGGGGGTCCTTACTTTTATGAATGAGCAGGCCTTTTTCTCAAACCATGGCATGTTGGTTTTAATACGGCTGAGGATCTGCCAGCCTGTGTCCCGGTCTGGGTGAGGCTCCCACGGTTGCTGCTGGAATTCTGGCGGGAAGACATCCTCAAACAGATAGCGGCCTTGTTGGGGACACCAACAGCGATAGCGCATCAATCTTTAGATAAGAAATTCATTACTTATGCTCGGGTCTGTGTAGACATGGATTTATCCAAGCCTCTTCCTGATTCTTTGGAGATTTGTTTGGGCTCACTAACATGGATTCAGCAGATTGACTATGAATCCATTCCCTTCAGATGCAGAATTTGTCATGCTTATGGACATTTACATAGACAATGCCCTCTGGCTGCCAAAGACAAAGGACGAATGCCAGAACCTCCAATGCCATTTTCAGTTCCTGCTGATAAGGGTTCTGGAAGCGTAGGGCAAAATCAAAAAGCTAAAACCCAACCGGACTACTTGAGCAAAGGCAAGAATCCGATCCCTGGGGGTGTGGCACAAAGTTCTGTGGATCAATTCAATAGTGGAGTGGAGGATTTTATTCCAGTTAGGAAGCGAGCTAGAGGCTGAGGTCCGAGGCGAGGAACTGCAGAAAGGCAGTTGGAACAGGGTTTTAATAGGTTTGAGGCCCTTGATAATATGGTTATTGAGGAGGGTCTTCTTATGCAAGATATTGGAGAAGCTTCCGGACAGCAGAAGCAGTTGCCAGATTCCTTGGGGGGGCAGGATAGGATGGACCTTACACCTCTAGCAGAACCTCTGGCTCTAGAGGAAGGGCAGCATGAGTGTATGAATGAGCTTAAGGAGAAAGAAGTAAAATGGGCAGATTTGGTGAAGGAGGGTGATGCGTGGAAAAAAGACAAAAATTCAGCCTTGGCCCTGGGGCTAAGTCAAAAACAATTCAAAAAGGTCACACCATCCGTTAATCCTAAGGTAGGTCGGAAGAAAGATCAGGATAAACTCAAAGTTACAGGTGATTTATTGGTGGAATCTGGGGCTGTTAAGCCCTTGGAAGAGCATTTCTCCCAATCCACCCAATGATAGTTTTATCTTGGAATGCAAGGGGTTTGAATAGCTACCCCAGACAAAAAGCTATTCGTAGTTTGGTGTGGGACCACTCTCCTGATATCTTTTGCATCCAGGAGACGAAGCTTACTGTTGATTCTCTAATTGCTTGTATGCCAAATATTTGGCATTTTGGGCAATGGCAGTGTGTTGGAGCTAGAGGCACCTCGGGAGGACTTGCTATGGGATGGGACCAGAGGAAAATCATTCCACAACTTTGGGTTACCTGTATTTTGGCCTTGTCTATGATTGCCTCCTCTTTGGAAACAGGTGAGTTATGCTTGGTCACTACAGTTTACGCACCGGCTAACATGGAGGGGCAGCAACAGCTTTGGTCTCATATCCGGTACATCCGACAAAGGTTCCCTTACTTACCGTGGATAATAGCGGGGGACTTTAATGATGTTCTAAGCTTGGAGGAGAAGCGTGGTGGGTCAAGCCGCTTAGGCGCCTCTTCTGAGTACCTTCGCCATAACATTGAAGTGCTCCGTGTCTCGGATGTGAAACCCTCCAACGGGCTTTTTACTTGGTGCAATCGAAGAACAGGTAATGATGCCATTTCAGAACGTCTTGACAGATTTTTAGTTTCCTCTTTCTGGCATTCTAGCGCTTTTGCTCTCACTTGTGAGATCTTGGATGGGAGGGGATCGGACCACTGGCCGATTAAACTCTCCATAGGCCGGATAGGGGGTCCTAGAAAGCCCCCTTTCAAATTCCAGCTGATGTGGCTCCGAGATCTTTCTCTTCATGATCTCATAAGCCAATGGTGGAGACAGGGAGCCCCACCTTATGGCACAGCTATGTACTCCTTCTTGAAAAAGCTTCAATTTGTTAAAAGGAAACTCCAGATATGGAACAGGATTTGTTTTGGGGATTTACACAGTCAGAAGAAGAAAGCGCAAGATCACTTGGACGACATTACTAGGCAAATAAGAGATACTGGGCTTTCGGAGGACCTTCGCCAGATGGAGGCTAGAGCTGCTAATACACTTGCTGAATGGGAACTTCGGGAGGAAATCTATTGGAAACAGAAGGCCCGCAATGATTGGCTTCAGGAAGGAGATAAGAACACTGCCTTTTTTCACAACTCTGTGCAAGGGAGGCGAAATGGTAATTTTATTACTTCGCTTATTACTCAGGATGGAACGCACCTCTCCTCCTCCCAAGACATTAGCAGAGAAGCTGTCCGGTATTTTGCAGAACTTTTTGACAGCGATACTTTGCCAGATGAAGGGGCAGAAAACGCAGTGCTGTCTTGTATTCCATCCTTGGTGGATGATAGAATGAATGAAGAGCTTATGCGTCCTATTGAGAGTGCTGAAGTGGAGGAAGCGGTGTTCAGCATGAAGAAAGGTAAGGCCCCTGGTCCTGACGGATTTCCAGCTGATTTTTTCCAAGAGTTCTGGAGCATTATTAAGCAAGACTTGATGAGTGTCATTCAGGAGTCTTATTCTAGCAAGGAAATGCTACGTGCATTGAATGCTACATTTCTGGTGCTTATCCCGAAGAAGGAACAAGCAAATAAGCTAGAAATGTATAGACCCATTGCCCTTTGCAATGTTATCTACAAAGTGATTACTAAGCTCATTGCACAAAGGCTGAAAAGGCTCCTCCCCAATCTTATTTCAGAAGAGCAAGGAGGTTTTGTGGCTGGTAAACAAATTTTGGATGGGGTGGTGATAGCTTCGAAAGCTATTCATTCCATGAAGATGTCCCAAGAGAGGGCTATGTTTATCAAGCTTGATCTCGCCAAAGCCTATGACAGAGTTAGCTGGAGGTTCTTACAGAAAATTCTCTTAGCTTTCAGTTTCAAGCAGGATTGGACTAGGTGGGTGTTAAGCTGTATTACCACACCTTCCTTCTCGGTTCTGGTGAATGGAGCCCCAACTGAACTCTTTGGTGCTTTTAGAGGACTATGGCAAGGGGACCCCATTTCTCCTTATTTGTTTATTCTCATGGCCGAAGGGCTTGGGAGGCTCTTCAACTGCCAGGTTTCTCAGAATGTTATCCGGGGATGGAGATGGGAGAGAGGGGTAACCACCTTGTCCCACCTCCAATTTGTTGATGACACTATCCTTGCTGGGGAGGCCCGAATCCGGGAAGCAGAATCTTTCCGCATCACTCTTGATATTTATTTGGCAGCGTCGGGGCAGCAGATTAGTGAGCAAAAATCTTCAATTTATTTCTTTAATACTCCTGAGGCTGTCCAGAGGAGAATAGCTGCCATTCTTCGGTTCCAGATTAAGACTCTCCCAGTGGTTTACTTAGGGATTCCTATTGTTGTGGGGTGTCAACCCAGGCTCTTCTAGCAGAATATTCTTGACAGGTTGAGACAGAAGGTAAGTCATTGGACCTATAGATGGCTCTCTATAGTAGGTAGGGTGATTTTGTTACAATCAGTTATTCAGGCTCTACCAATTTACCGAAGCATGGTTCAGAGTGCACCAGCTTACTTTCTAAAAGAGTATGATGCTCTTTCTAGGAAGTTTCTGTGGGGGGGCAATCTGCAAAATTCTAAATGGAGTCTTGTTAGATGGGATTTAGTGTGCAGGCCTAAGCAGGATGGTGGTCTGGGATTACGCTCAGCTATTCTGGCTAGTCAAGCTTTGGCCGCAAAGCTTTACTGGCGCTGGTGTACTAGTCATTCTGCTTGGTGGGCTAGAATTCTGACAGCCAAATACCTTCTGGGCATTAATATTCATGATATTGCCAGATTTCCTCTTGAGGGGAGGGGGTCCATGATATGGGATACCCTTAAGCATGGAGCACATTTGGTGAAGCAAGGCCTGTTCTGGATGTGCCGCAGTGGATCTGAGGCCTTATTCTGGGAGGACTCCTGGGATGGTTCCCCACTTCTTCAGTCACACCCGCATTTCCAAACTCTTGCGGACTCTTTTCATGCTGCTGGGTGGAGTTCGGTGAGGTAGTACAAGGAAGCTTACAATATGGGCACTACCATTGGATACAGGTGGAAACACTCCTCTGACTGGCCTCTCGGGGGTTCGGAGGAGGAACGCGAGGAATTATCCCTCATTCTCGAGACTAGAAGGTGTTCTGTGTTGCAAGGAAGTGATGAATTGGCTTGGAGTGGGGATTCTACAGGGCAATACTCTGTTGCTGCTGGTTATAAGTCTTTGCTGGAGAAAACGGGGGAAGCAGGACTGTTTCAATGGGGGAAGAAAGTCTGGAACCGAATGGCGTGGCCCAAATGTAACTTTTTTCTCTGGCTCCTCACACACAATAGGTGCCTCACCTGGGATAATCTTTGTTGTAGAGGATTTCAGGGACCATCTATTTGTGTGATGTGTTGTACCAACGAGGAGACAGGGGCGCATTTATTCTTCCAGTGTTCGTTTGCTAAACGGTTATGGCATCTGTGGTGGAGTGCGTGGAGAACACCCTGCAGGCATGTTTCTTCTTTAAAGGAATTTTGGGATCGAATGGGCAGCGCCCCTGTTAAAAATACTCTGTTACAGAATGCCTGGGAGGTGGGACCTTCCTTCATCCTGTGGAATTTGTGGCTGGAGCGGAACAGGCGAATCTTCAGGGGGGCGCGAACTGAGCTGCAGCTGGTGTGGAATAAGATTATTTTGGCGATGCAAGAAACTCTTCTTGCCAAGTGTACACCTGACAACAGTTTGCAGCAGGAGGCGGCGGGAGTCTTTGGACGCTTGGGGATTATCTTCCCTGGAGATGACGTGGAGGGGAAACTCAATCGGCCGGCGAACTGCAGAAATAAGATGGCTCGGCCGATTAGCAGAAATGGACGGTGGGCGCTCCCAACAGCTGGTTGGATTAAAGTTAATACAGATGGGTCTTCCCGTGGGAACCCAGGGGATGCAGGAATAGGAGGTATCGCCCGGGATAGCTCTGGGAACATCAAATTCTTGTTTTCCATTTACAAAGGCTGGTATACAAATAATCGGATGGAAGCGGGGGCCATTCTGGAAGCTGTGGAGAGTTGCTGTCGTCGTGGATTACTCAATGTCGTTTGTGAATCCAATTCACAAGTTGTGGTTGATTTTTTGAACAAGGATAATTCAGGTAAGACGGACTGGTGTTTACAAACCATTATTCAGCAGATTAAGCATTTAAGTTCTTCTTTGAATTCGATTTCTTTCCAACACATTCCGTGGGAGTGGAATGAGGTTGCAGATTGCCTTGCGAAGTGGGCCACAGAGAATGGGACATTCTGGAACATCACTGAGGAAGCTAACCTCCCTCTGAATCTGTATCAAAAACTGGTCCATTTGGTGGAACAGGAGAAAAATGTATAATTGGTCTTTTGTCTCGATTATGAATAAATTTTTACCCCTTATTAGTTAAAATAATAATAATAATAATAATAATAATAATAATAATAATAATAATAATAATAATAATAATAATAATAATAATAATAAATTAATTTGATACATTTTAAGTTATAGTCAAATTATATTTTTTAACAATTGTGACATCATTGAATATGAAATAGAAAATTTTCATATGGTCACATCAAGAGCTTTTGACCATTATGATTTTGACAATTATTTGACTTCTAAGAAAGACACATTATTTTGATTTTGAGAGATATGAGGACTTTTTAAACTTTTTATTTCCAAGTGTGGTAATAATAATTATCTGTAATGGTAATGTATGAGGCAAGCCAAGTGATATGTGTAAGTGCCAATTATGGAATAAGTTCTTAAGTGTGTTCTGTGGAGAACATTGAATAGGAATTTTTTATGAAGAATTATTATGAACATATATAATCAAATCAAGGTCATTGGTTATGAATTAAAAAATAATTTAATGCCACCCATTAAATATTTTCTAACATAATATTATTTTGTTTTATATATTTGTAGCACTTGTAAATACAATACCTTTTGAAACTGATATCCAAAACTTAGATAAATATATGGTATATCAACAAAATATTTTAACTAGACTAAATTTAATTGTTCATATGAAAGATTCAAATTTCAAATAAATTAATGAAGAAAAAGAGTAAATATTAAAAAATGTTGAAAAAGATAAAGCAATCAAGCATGAAAATATTTTTGACAAAGAGACTACTAAAAAAGATAAGTTAGACAAATAATAAAATTTTATTGGTGGAGGGACAACTGCATCAATACATCCATTAGGTCGTAAACATGTATACAATCACTTTATATGTTAGTTACTTTATTAAAATGTTTTCTATAATACCAACCTCCAAAAATTAAATAAGTGGAGAATATGCAATTGTGATTTGTAAGAACATATTACAATTATTTATTTTAGTAAAATTATTCTATTTTTTTCAATTAAATTCCCACGTAGAAATGTTTATTAATTCAAATGTGTACATTCTTTCCATTTTTTTTAAATTTTTAACAAAATCATAGGCTCAATCAATAGATGAAAAATCAAGTGTAGAAGGCCACAAGAAAACTTTATTATATAAAAAATGGTGTTTACTCAAGATTGTGCTAAATATAGGTGATTGATGTCAGTATTGTTTACCTAGTTAGACATAACTAGAAATGACACAATGTAAACTGATTTTTGAAATTCCTTGACATTAAAGTGGCATAATTTTTTTTATTAAATATGTATGGATTAATTAGGCCATATTGGTGATGAAAACATGTAAGGCATTTTAAATAAAAATGTTAACATTCAATTAACCTTTTTTTAAATATGTATGGAAGTTATCTGACCGTTGAAAAAATTATTGCAAATATGTATGGACAAGTTAGGCCTAATTCATGATGATATATATGTAATGCTTTTTTTGAAAATCCTTGGCATACAATTAGAATAAACATTTGTAATAAATATGGAAGCTCACTAACGTTTGAAAAAATTATATTAAATATTTATGGAGGTTATTTGACTATTGAAATTATTAAATATCTATGGAATTTATCTAACCATTAATAATTATTAAATATGTATGGAAGTTATTTTAACAATGAATAACTCGTCATGTTACAATTCACTTTATGTGTTTTTAAAATGGCCTCTTCTGTTCCTCTTTCTACGTAGGTGCTTCATTTGTAGGGGTTGGTTTCTATTGGTGCACTACCTGGGTCTATTAATGTAGTTGTTGTAGGGTCTTATGTAGCTTTTGGAGTGTCGTTTGGTGTTATTTTTGGTACACCACTCAAGCCAGGGTTTTCTATTATTTCTAGTTTGTTGTCTGGTGATGTTGCTAGTGCATCACTCAAGCCAAGGGTTGTTACTACTATTGTTGGTGTGCTGATCAAGTTAGGGCCTCCAATTATTTCTAGTGTGCTATTTGGTGTTCCTACTAGTACATCACTAAAGCTAGGGGTTATTGCTATTGTGATGCCTAGGTCTAAGGATACTATTACTAGTATAAATTTGGGCTCTTCCCTTATTATTCCAATCTCTTTTGCTAATGTGGTGCATGTTGGAGCCCCATCCCCTCAGAAAAAGATTGGGGGTAAGGTGAAACTTTTAGCACTACCCCCTCCTATTATGATTTTAGGGGATGCAGTGTTAAAAAATGAGAAATATTTTTCTCAAAAGGGCTTGATTTATAGATTTGATAAATTTTGGCCATGGCTCTAGGATCTAAACACTTGGATCCTTAAGCAATGACATCCCCTTACAAAAGGGAAAATATAAATTTACCCTTGTGTCAAAGGATGCTTTGTTATTGTTTTGATTCCTTATTAGATCAAAATGCTATTTTTGATAGTTAGTCTTCATTCTAGGGACAACAAGCTCTGTTGTTAAAGCCTTGGGTCTCTACCTTTAATCCTCTCATAGAATATTTCACCAGGTTACTAGTTTAGATTCATCTACCAAATTTGCCTCTACATTTTTGGTGTGAATCTTGATATAAAGGAATTGGTAACTTAATGGGCCATTTTATCATGATAGATCCTACTGATACTCATTTATCTCACACTACTTATGATCATATCTTAGTGGACTTAGATTTGTCTATGCCTCTCTTAGTAAAGGTTGTTTTATAAGTTATTGATCATTCTTGGTGCCAGCCTTGGATTATGAAAGTATCCCATTTCATTATTGGATGTGCTTTAATATGAGTCATTTGGCATCTAAATGCCCCTACTCAAAGGTTTCTCAATCCTCATCTTGGTGAAAGGATGCTCTATAGGAACATCTTATGGTAGATATGGATGATGATGGCTCAAGCTCAGATGTCTTAGAACCCTCTTCTAATTGTGGGAAGGATTATCTTACCCTAATACATGACTCTTCTTCTACTAGGTTTGTTGCAAGGACCTCCCCTACTATTGCTATCAATATTGAGACTATTTTTTAGACCTCCCCTACTGTTCCTATTACTAGGACTACTTTTGGGATCTCCCCTATTGTAACAAGGACCTCCTCTATTATTTCCCCCACTGTTGCTATTATTTTTGGGACATCCTTAGGGATTTTAGTTATTGTTGATGCTAAGTATATAAATATTGATGTAGGTATGTAGTGTGTTGTTAGGGCTGATGTTATTGTGCCCACTTCACAAGCTCTACCCCTTCAAAGGATTTGGTGAGTTTTTCACCTCTTTCATCTCCTTCCTTTGTGATTGGAGATCTAGATGCCTATTGGACTATTTTCCAAAGGAGAAATAATGGTCTTCCTAAACATGTTTATCAAACCTAAATTTGCGCCAAAGGTGTTAGACCTATCAAACTAAGTCCTATTATTATATAGTTTGTAGCTTAGCTTTTTTGACTCTACTATCTGACTGATGTTGGTGCATTATTTTTGGCATGTGGTTGGCCTTTTTATTTTTAGCCTTGGGGGTCACTTTGTATTGGGCCCAAGACCCTTTTTTCCTACTGATCTAATAAAAAAAAATGAATAATCTATCTTAATTATTATTAAATATGTATGTAAGTTATTTTAACAATGAATAATATGTCTTAATTATTTATGTAAGTTATATGAACTTTCATATTCTTAAATTCTATAGAATTTATTTGACCATTGAAACATTAATTGTCTTATTTCATTATATTAATTTATTGATGTGTTGATTATGTTATATTTGTTGAAGTTTTCAATCCTTTATTTCATTAAAGTCATTATGATGATTTGTGTAATTTTATTTTATGACAAGATAAAAATACAAATTATTCTTTTATTTCATGATATATTTTATATATTTGATTATAGTTGCAAGTAAATTAATTGGTTTTTTGGATTTACACCACATAAAACAAATTCATACTTTAATTATTCATGTTACAAATTTTTTGAACACATTTTTAGTCATGATATGTTAATGGTTGCAAAGGAACATTTTGATATTGTTTCATGAGTTACATGCCTAAAATGAAGTGTTTCTCATTAAAAACATTCAAGATCATAATTAGTGACTAAAATGTATGGTAATAAATATTTTTATGTGAACACTTATTTTATTTAATTTTCATTTGAACTATTTTTATGTGATGTTCGTATGTAAAATCTTAAATCTATGTTTCTAGAGTGACTAGAATGCATAGTAAGGAACTATTTTATGTGAATTATTATTTTATTATTCAATTTAAATTGAATTATATTTTTTCCATGTCTATATGTTATTGTGTTTTCATGTAAACTTATTAAATCTATGTTTTTTTTGGATAACATATAAAGGAAAGTGATTAAATTTAACTTAAAATATTTTATGTCTTGTTCATATTCATGTAAAATAATAAATGAAAATGAATAATGTTTAATATTACTCATTATTATACATATGACGTCAAGTGTATTTTATGAAGTAGTAATGAGCAAAGGAAATATATTAGAGAGATCTATTCATTCTTATAAAATAGGGGAAAACATGGGTAAGTATGTTAATGTAAGGGTAAGGAAATTTATCACTTCATAAAAAATGGGAGGAAACAAATTTATAGTGGAACCCCTAGCTCTATATATGGAAATAAAATATATGATAGTTTTGAGAATTATCAAACAAGGGAGCTTGACAAACTTCATTGATAAGATTATGGGTTATGACCCACATGTTTTATTTGAATTTTAAAAGTTTTGGAATGTTATAAATGTAAATTTCATGGATATATCCTTTGAGGTGTAAAATGAAATTATTTATTAATTCATATGATTCAGCATGGAGTGCATAAAATATTACAAGCAAAAAAATGGGGAAAAGAATAAGTTTTAACTTTTTTTTTGTCTATAAATGAGAAATTGATAAAATTAAAAAGAGGATATGTTAGAGATTAAATCATAAAGTTTTGGAATGAGGATATTCACAATATAATGAGGTATGTCACTTTGGAGGGAGATACAAAGTTTCCACATCTTACCATTTTTTTTTCTTGAATAATTTTAGAAATAAAAAATTGACAAACATTTCATTTTATATGTTTATGTCTTGAGAACTTATTTATTGATGTTAATAATTATAAATAATTTATTGATACCTCCACATAAAGTTGTAAATTATATTATTTTCCACCATACCAAAATGTAAGCCTTTGGACCTCTTTCTAACCTGAAAATCAATGTCATTGAAAACAACTCATTGGAAGCCTTTGTTAAAGCTATTGTGGGTGATGATGGAAACACCCCTATTACTTATAAAACTATAAAATATATCTATATTATAATCCATACCAAATAAAATATTTATTAAAAAAAAAACACTAAAGGAAAACATTCCAAAAACATTTCCTAGGCCTTGATAGGGGAACCTCTAACCTCAGATGATCATTTGGGTATTTCTACCATCCAAGATCTAAGTCTTCCTTGATCTAAAAATGAGGCCATGGGATATAAGTAGTTGAATTTAAAGGAAAATATGGTTTATATTTATGTTTTCAAACTAGAAAAAAAAATAAGTTTTGGGTTTTTAAAATGAAAAGGAAAAAGGAGGACTAAAGAGAATAAGCAACCCAAGATAACAATTATTTTTTTGGAAAGAGAGATTAATATCCATAAGGAATCCTTGAAATTTATGTTGAAATAAAATGAGGATATTAGAAATAAAATAAATCAATTTAATTTTGAATTCAATGGAAAATATTATAATGGGAATTTAACTTTGAACAAGGAAACAAGGGATTTAACAAAAATATTTGGGGATTTGAAAAAGTTTCTCAGATGGACAATAAAATGAATAAAATGGAAACTAATAGGAATAATATCCTATTATGCATTAAAAAACTCATCAAAATAAAAATCAATACTATTAAAACTTATGTTTCTAATATCACTATTATGCATGATAGTCTTAAGCAAAAAATGAAAAAATTGGGATTAGAGGTAGCAAAAGAATCAAGATGCAAGAAAAATAAAAGATAACTATGACTAAGGAGGTGGAAATTGAAAATTCAGAAGGCTACCTCAGTTTATAGAAATAAGAATTGGAGGTTGTCAAGACTCTTCATGATTTTGGATTATCTTAATCTCTAGATAAGTTGTTTCTTTGTAATATTGTTATAATTGTTTAGCTACTTCTAGATTATTTGATAATATTATTTATGTGAATTTGGTTAGCCCTATTTTTTAATTGTCTCTAGTTAATAATTTCATGGTTATCATTTTCTTCATGAATGTTTAAGGTTTTGGGCCTTTTTGAAAACCCATTTTACCCCTAATAAAAAAATACTATTCAAAATGAATGTTTTTCTTATTCATAAAGTGAAAAAAATTAAATGGATAGAATAAAGATAAACATTAAAAAGTGGAGTAAAAAATATAAAATTTTACATAAAATAAGTTGTAATTAAATTCACCAAATAATATAATTTAAAAGGCCAAATTTCAAACCCAAATTTGAATTTAAATTCAAATAGGCATCATAAAGTTATCCCTAATGCTTAATTTATATTACATAAATATAAATTCAACATGAATATGGGTTGAAGTCAGCCTTAACACCACCATAATACCACCCCAACATCACATGCTAACATCACCTTAAAGACATTAGAAGATGACATTGGGGTGGCATTAAAGTTGACTTTAGGCTACCATTACTAACATCAGCATCATAAATTTGTTAATGTTTCCTAGTGACTTAAGATTTGTATTTACATGTGAATTTAATTAAACATTATATCTAACTTTAATTATATCACTAGATTCGACTTTAATTATGACACTAGGTCTACTTTTAGTGCAACACTCGGTATGACTTTAAGTGTGACACTAGATTTGACTATAAGGAGACTTTAAGTGTGATAATAAGCTAGACTATAAGGTACATTTAAGTGTGACGTTAGGTTTGAATGTAGGTAAAACACTAGATCCAAATTTAATGTCACTTTAAGTACAATACTAATTTAAATTTTAAGTTGACATTGATTCCAACTTTAAGTTCAACACAAGGTTGACTTAAAATGTGACATTAATTTATAAATTAGTGCTAAAATATACTAATTTTTAGTTAATTAAAAATATTTAATAGTATTATTTATAAAATAATTTTTAATATTACACATTTATATTATTATATGTATAATTATATAATTATAATGATTATCTCAATTTTAACATTATATAGAAAATTAAAGAGTATGATTGTGACATTTTAAGTAAATTTGATTGTAAACATAAATTAATTATATTATAACACAGTACTTAATTAATTAAATATTATAATAACATAAAAAAATAATAATTCAAATTTCATATTAATATAATAAAACTAATACTAATATAAATTTATAAAGTTATGATTTACCCGAAACAACAAAAGGGTCTCATCATGTTCAAGTACATTATCCCAAACTTAATAACCTCTCCTCAATAATAACTCTAAGTCAAAAAATCACCAAGCATCTCAATGTCAAAACACCACTACTTTAATTTGGTTCAAGCATAAAATCTATTAGGAATATCATATTGTAGTGCTCACATTATATGTTTGTATAGGTAGTTAAGTATATTGTGATAATGATTAATAATGTGAGAGAGTGAGTTGTGAAAAAAAACTCATGTAAATATACTTAATTGAGATATCTTAGAGACATAAGTGAGATTCTAGGAGACATGTTAGAGATATATTATTGTGTGTATATTAGTGTTGAATCCTTTGTATTAGGATAAGAATACACTATTTGTTTATAATTTTTACATATGAATAATAATCCCAAATGTGTTAATTGATATTGAAGAAGAGTTTTTAAAAGTAATATTTTTAAAAATATCTACCAAAAATAATATTTGGTATTAGAGTAGAGATATTTTGGGAATGGAATATGGTGTGTTATATTATTAAAAGGTTTATTAATTATATTGCCCCAAATTATGGTGTTACGAGAATTTTTCATTGATAAAAACTTTATACTATTATGAATAATTTATTTTAGCTAAAGTTCATTGTGCTAGTTGGTCAAATCTATGGGATCCAAATTTTGGAGCCTATTGATCATCCTTCAATCCTAAAATCATACATGTGAATGTATTAATAATAAAAAATGTGTGTTTCAATTCATATATCAGTCCTATCATTCAAAAGTATTTTGAAAGCATGGTTTCTGATACAACCTCAATAGTTATTCTAAGAAGTTATAGTGTGTCAAGACTATGTAACAAGACCTATGCTATTTTATGAATTTTCCAAGTCTCTCATTTAATCCTACATACCTACTAAAAATTGATTGATCTATGCATATATTTATTTGTTTCATAAAACTTGAATTGATGTCTTTGTGAGAATAACTCAACCATTCCAATTTCTAGTAGTCTATATACATTGAAAATTTACAAAATATTTTTGGCTACCTAATCACCATCATTTTTGTTTTGGGTTTTATTTAGCATGCATTGGTCCTACACAATTATGCTATCTTCCACTTAAGGCACAAATTATTTATGTCGTTATAATTTTTTGAATTATATGATTTTTTAAAGATTTTTATGAAATTTAAAATGTTTTTGGCTCTTATCACTTATATTTCAACATTACATTATATCTCATCCATAGACCTATGCTATATTTTAATGACACTTTGATGCATGAGCATCATTATCAAATGTAAGATTGTACTTGATTGGGTTGATATAAGACCTTAATAGTCTTGATTTCTCTTGTAATATAATAAAATACATTGTCTTGGTCTTATATTTTATTCATAGGTAAGTTTTAAGTCTAAAATAAATTTCCCCTACAAAATTAGAATTTGAAATTTGAAATATCTTTTATGTAAACATATGGAAATTTGTACTCATTTATGAGTTAATATGAATTGTTATAAGTTTAATATGGTTTTACAATGATGGAATGATTCCTCTATATATTTTATGAGACATAATCATCTTAGGAAGTCAATAAAAGGCAAATGTAACAAAAGGCTATTCATAGCAAATCCTTTTCTATATTAGGTTGGAGAGGTTGAGAAGAATCTTGAGTAAAATTAGTCATTTATAACCTTGAATAAGACTTAAAATACCTGATATACATAGATTATACAATATAGTATGCATTTAAGATCATTAATAGGCATAAGAGGACCAAAAATTCTCATCATTGAGGAGTAATGATAGTTTACCATATTTTTAAAAGGTTTGTAAAAAAACAAATGAATAATGAAAAGGAGTTTTATATATAATTTAATGTGTAATAGATTCATATTGATATTTAATTTTATTTTTTAGTGTAATATGTTTTAAATAATATAGTTTTTTATTTTACTTCTTAAAGTTCTCAACAATCTTGTTTTTGCATACACAATCAATGTACAGAGTTATGTTCTTGGGAATAGAGGCTTAATCAAAGAAAAATAGGTCTTTATAAAGTTGATATGGGACATATTAAACATTTTATAATTATTTTTAAAGTTTTGAAACCAAAAAAAACTAATAATATTGAATTTATGAGTCTTTTGGCCTTATTTTGGACTTTGAAACCCTCATCTAGGGTTTTGACTAAAAATTAGCTATATCTTGTGATTAAACCAATATAAAATGATGAAAATTGGTTAATAATTTTTTTTTACATGATATAAAATATTTTTGTGTGTTTAATGCTTTTGGATATGTATGGAGTAAGTTACAAATGACTATATTTTCTTAGACCTAATGGAAGACTAAAAACATAGTTGAAATGTGAATTCACTCCATCTCCTTGAACTTTCAAGTAAAAAAGGAATAAGAAAGGTTTCCTAAGATATTATATATGGTAATTAATGTTTTAAATATAATTAAAAATCCTTTTGATTCCAGAATTTAGTGAATCTTGTGTTCAAACCTACTTGTAGATCACTTTTGAAAAAGACCTAGAAAACAAGAATTTGATTGTATTCTTGTATTTGTTCAGACCTAAATTTAGAGTGAAGGGTTTTTAAAAATATATTATCATTGTTTATATATTTATAATAATTATATAAAAAAAATTATGTTTCAACTAAGCCAAGACTAGTTTAAATGCATATTAGGCCTACAAAGGGGTTTAATGTCTAAAAAGAGAGATTTTGATAGATTTTGCTTTGTTTATTGATTAAAATCTACATAATAAGGATAGATAGGATTTTTATGAAGTTATAAAACAATTTATAATGTGAAACAAGTCCATTTACATATTAAATAATTCAAGGTTTCCTTAAGCAGTCATAATTAGGCCTGAGCAGTCTTAAAGAGAAATATTTTTGTTGTTAATTTTATTCCCTTTAGAAACCAATAAAATAATGGGTTTATCACAATTATAATTGGTATAAAATATATAAATAAGTTATAAAATTGACTATTTAGATGAATCACAACCTATAACACCATTTTTTAGACCTAAAAAGGGTCTATACATAGCCCTAAAGTAGAGTCAAGATTAAATTGAGTTTTATTCATTTGATGTTTCCAATTAGTATTTTAGATTGAGATATGAAAATTTATGAGTTAAATCCTTGATATTATTTATTTAATAGGAATTTTGTGTTATTTAATCTAATATAGAGTATTATTTTGTCAAAGGTATCTTAGGCAAGATTCAAGGTGACAGTCCTACAAAAGTTGTAGGAAGAGATTGGAAGTAAAGAAGATCCACTTGGAATCAAATTTTGGTATCAAATATTAGTATAATACTAAGATATTAGTTAGGGTAGTTATATCAATAATACATATAGAGATAATATGGATATGAAATAAATAAGAGGTAGAGGTCAAGTGAGATAGCCTTCATAGGTAGTATTCCTTGAAGAAATCAGAAATCTTAATGCAATGATGTAGGCCATGGAATTGGGAAAAAATGAGAGGAGATGATATAGGTGATATAAATGATAGAGAAGATGAAGGAATTATATAATAATAATAATAACCTTTATAAATATATGAAGAAGGATCCTAAGAAATATTAGTTAAGGCAATAATGGGTGTTAGTGCAAAGCCTAATATAGAGGTTAAAATGTATGATGGAAACCTCAAATTAGAGGCTATAATTCAATGGATAAGTAATTTATACAAGTAATTTGAGTTATAAAATTTTCATGATAACAATAAATTAAAATTTTCCATGACAGGGCTCAAAGGTCATGCATCCCTATGGTGGGATGGTGTACAGTAAGAAAGAAGAAGAGGTAAGCCTAAAATCAAGAATTGGGATAAGATGGTGGTAAATATTAAAGGTAAGTTTATGAATAAATATTATAAAACTAATATTTTTAAGAAACTAAATAATTTGAAACAAACATACATGTTAGTTAAAGATTATACGAAAGAATTTTATAGGTTGACAATAAGAGTAAGCCACATTGAGGAAGACATAGAAAAGGTGTATAGGTATGTAAATGGATTGAAATTTTTTATTCAAGATGAAATTGGTCTTATTTTACATATATATATTGAATAGGCATATCATTATGCCTTGAAAGCATAAGAAAAGTTGTCAAGAATAAAAACTCAATACTCAAGGGGTATAAGTAATCCTCTTAGAGGTAGAGAGAACATGTAGATAGAAATAATTTTTAGGCACATGATGAAGGAAAAATAAGCCTACAAGTATGTGACCCAATCATAATAGGAAGCTATCCATTCATAGGTAAGAGTATATTTGATAGATTTAGAGGTAGAGAATTTATTGGTAGATATGTCAAATGTGGAAAATTTGGACATAGATCTTATGAGTGTCCTAAATATCCATATACAAACCAAGGAAGTGATCACATAGCTCAAGTTGATGAAGAAGAGAGTGTTAGATCAAATATTTATGAAGATGATCCTGAAATTGGTGAATCATTACTCATGAAGAGGGTGATTTTTAATCCTACCAAGGAGATCCAAGAACCACCTCAAAGGAAGACACTCTTCAAAACCACCTTCAAAACACAAATTAAGTGTTTTAAAGTTATTATATATAGTGGAATAATAAATAATATTGTATCTATTGATATGGTTGATAAATTAGGCTTAAAAAATACCACACACCTAACTCCATGCAAGGTTTCATGACTAAAAAAGGGCCATCAAATTTTGGTCAATGAACAATGCCAAGTTGAGTTTCAAATAGGGAGTTATAAATACCAAGTGGTGTGTGATGTGATTCCTATGGATGTTTATCATGTCCTTCTAGGTAGACTATGGAAATATGATATGAAATCCATTCATGATGGATAAAGAAAAACATAAAATTTTGAGAAAGAAGGATATAAGCATACACTTCTCCCATTGAAAGAAGAGGATGAAAAAAAAAATAAAGTTATAAGGTGATGATTACATGTGAAAAATATTTCTTACAAATAATAAGTATGTGGTAATTAATGTACTATTTTCTCAATAAAAAGTAGTTGTTATAGCTCATATAAAACCTGATTTATCTTTACAAACTTAGTATTTGTCAAATTAACATGTGAATAAGTTGTTTCTTGAGTTTTATAATAATTTTTCCTCCATAAGAATCATATGATATCTTGATAAGTTTATTGAGAATGTTGGTTTGTTGAAATACATTGCCGTGGATGGTAGTAAGAGAAACAAACTATTAAATGGGTAGTAGGTGGAAGAAAAGAGTGGAGTTATCATGAAAGATAGTGATGAAAGTTTCAATATTGGAGATCAAAATAGTGAAATGAAAGAATACTACAACCGGTCCATGATATAAGAGAAGACTAGTTGTTTCATGTAAATTTTCACTTTAAGTTCTAAGAAAGAGAGAAAAGAAACTCAATACAGGTGTGGCTGAAAAACCTAGTTATTTATGCACGTGTTAAATGAAAATATTATGAATATTTCCTCTTTATCTTGGGAGGAAGACTTATAGAAAAGAAAAAACTAAAGTAAACTTGTTTTTTAGATAGTTAGTTGGGTGGTTTGCCTAGTAATCGCTAGATCCCAAAAGTAGGAGCTTCCTTAGGGGCTATCAATCCACATATTTTGAACACTTAAGTTTACAAAATTAGAAATTAAATACTTGCATCAATAATCAAAAGGTATTGAAATTGAACAAAAAATGCTTGCTCAAAAAATAGACTAGAAATGACCAAATTAGTGATAAACTAATTAAAACTAGTCATAAGGGGTTGCAGTATGGTTTAGAAAATTAGGTAGGGGTTTGTGAATAGGCAATGACATAAAAAACTAGATTTGGTTGGGTGTAGGTAGGTAAAAAGAGCTTGCTATAAATTTTCTTGATAGTGACTCATCGATGGTCAAGGTGATCATCACCAATTGAGGGAATTATCATCAGTTGTCTAACTATCACCATTTGAGACTAGCTATCATCAATTAAGTAACCATCACTAGTTGCTTGTAAATGAAACTGGGTTGGTATTACTAATTGATGGGATTCAAAAGGTAAATTTTGAGAAGTGAGTAAGGGCTAGACTGATCTCAAAATGAAAATACAATAAGTGAATACCAATAAAAAAATACTTATTTTACTAGAAGTTGATTAAGTGGATGGTTGAGATAGATTACTCATTTTAAGATTTGACTGTGATTCTAATAGAATAATGATAATTAGATAAATTGATGGAGAGATGATGACAAACTAGATCCTTGGTATGGCCATTAGATCATCGAATCATTTGAGGATGATTGACCTACAAAAATATATTTTGGATACACAAAGCTCTTGATAATAATTGTGGATAGATTTATCCTCCCTAGGCCTCTCCCTCTAATAGGGACAAGTAAGAGGTAGAAGTGAAGGTGTAACTAAGCCATCTAAATATAAATTTTCCTTGCAAAGGCTTGAAAAAATATTTAGATAAGCTATTTTTAGAAAATTAAAGTGGTGGTTTGTATGTGGCTTACATGTTAAAAGTCCAAGTAGTATAACCTAACCATCATTGGTTAGGGTGACCATCACCGATTAGTCTAACCATCGTTGATCATGGCTAAAGGTAAAAAGGTGGCTAGGCTAGGTTAGTTAGGTCAAACTAACTATGGGTTGGGTTTGGTTAAGTGTTGGAAGGTTAATGATCCCAAAGGGGCCTAAGATGATAAAGAGGATTATGAATTTTGGAATTGTAGTGTGGATATTTATAGTGTCTACATTTTCCCATTTTTTTTATGTGTCTTGAATCAACAAGCTAAAAAATAAACACAAAAAAAATTGATGTAGGTCAAAGGTCTCATTGCCTCAAGTATGGGAGGAGGTATTCCCCATCAAACTAGGAGTTGATGAGGTAAATCAAAATCAGGTCAGGGTTTGATCATGGGTAGAAAGTGGGTCATGAGTTAGGTGATAAAAGAATGGTTGGTCATTTGAAACACAAAGACATGAAATAAATGTGACTAAGTGAAAAATTCATGATCACATAAAGACTAAAGTTACCATTGTTGGTAAAAATAAGGGTCAGTGTTAAGAAGATAAGTGACCAGTGTATATCGTGACCGCATTTAGGTATGGTGTTAGATATACTTGTGAGTCTCTGAGGTAGGGTTAGTGACTTCACCATCTTGGTGGGTGAAGTAGGGGAAAAAAAGGTAGACTGGATGGTAGGTTCCTCATTGATAAGTGTATCAAGGACCATATTGACCATGTGGGCATCATGATAACATTTAGCTTATGTGTCCTCAATTTTGATAGGGGCATGGTTGGGAAAAGACTTCTTGAAGATATCAAAATCTTAATTTTGAGGGGCATTGGGATTATCCAACATAAGCTCCCCCTCGTCAATAAGGTTTTGAAAAACATTATTAAAAGTATTACATCAAGTGATGTCATGTCCAATTACCTAATGAAAAGCACAAAGGTCATTCTCATTATACCAAGTGGGTGCTGGATGAGAAGAATCAAATTGTTGAGGAGGTTTGATGGGGGGAAGTTGTATGAGGTTAAATTTTAGTAGTTTTTCCAAAATTGAGGCATAAGATTTTCCAAGTAGAGTGAAATATTTTTAGTTACTACAGTTTGGGCTATTTTTGTTTTGGTTGAAGGTAATGAGATTTTTTTTATTGACATTGGGTGGAGGGGAAGTTTTAAGGATAACTGCATTCATATTTCCCTTGCTCTTGGTTCTAATGTTGGCTTGGTTACCTAGTTTGGAGGAAGAGGTTTCATTGTTCTTGAAGGTAGAGTTTTTGTTTTATAACTTTAATTTTCCCTCATCTATGGCCTAGTTTTCTATCTTATGCACCATGGTAAAAGCTTCATCAAAAGCTCTAAAGCTTTGGACACATAGTGTAGAAGATATATGTTTGGCACAGGCTCAATCAAAAATATCTATAAGTTTAGGTTGAGGCAAGGAAAATGAAAGCTGATTAATCAAGATTCTCCAATAGGTGATGAAATTGGTAATGGACTAATCATTGAATTGTCTAATAGAATAGAGATCAGTGATAGAGACCTTCTTAGAAATGCTAATGGAAAAGTGATCCAACAAGACCTCAGCTAGTTGGGTGAAAGAAAAGATTGAATTCCTAGTAAGGGCACTATACCAGTCAAGTGTCAGGCCAAATAAAGACATGGGGAAGGTTTGAGGAGAACGGCTTCATTGTAAACAATCATGTAACATGCATGTCTAAAATCCCTAAGGTGTTGTTAGGGATCCTCCTTGCTCTAAAATTTGGTAAATTTTGGATGCTCTCATTAAGGAAGGTAAGGTCTGATAGGGATGCAGGGATAAATAGGTTCATTATAAATATGATCATAGGATAAGATGTTATGAGCCCCTAAAATGGATGTTTCAATGTTGTCATCTTGTCCATGAGCATCTTCATTAGGTCATTTTAGGGTTTTTGACCAAGAGGGTTATAAGGTAGATACTACAATTAATATTTGGTAACATATTGGTAATTTTTTGGTGGTTGAGAGGTTTTCACATTTTGGAATGTGGATGATAAAGTTTGGGTAGGTGGTATGTAAAGATAGGTGGATGGTGGTGATAGAGTAGTGGGGATATACCCTTGTGGGTTAGGGATGTATCCTAGATTGGGTGTAATGGGTACCTACTGAGAAGTCCCTATGGATTGGGCATGAATGATAGTTGGGTTGGTAATGAAAGGAGAAGTTGTGACCTTCATACTAGTAGGTGGTGAAGTAGAAAAGATATATAACCTTAAGCTTGGTAAAGTGGTATTGACCAATGGGTTAGGGTTGATAGATGGAAGGTTTGTAGTGTTGGTTTTAGGTGATGTAGAAAAAATTGGAGAGTAATGGTTTAATGGTATGGTTTTTCTTAAGGTGGAGGAGTCATCGGTAGGGGTGGAAGGTGTAAGGGTAGTGGTTAGCTAAATAGGCTAGTTTTTAGCTATGGCATCAAAGGGGTTAGTAGATGAAGTTACCTGGGTAGTTAAAGGTTGGGTGGTGACCATGACAATAGGGATACCCATCATAAGGTAGGATGGAATAACATAAGGAGGATCCTGAGGTGGATTTGGAATTGGGACATGGTTAGGGGAGGTGTTAAGGTAGTGTTGGAAAATTGGCTTAAAAAGTGGTAAAGTTCATGTCTCCTTAGGAAAATACCTAAATAATATTAGTGCTTCCCAATGGATGAGGTGAATCTTTTACCTCAGAGATGTACTCCATAGATGAAGAGGTAGAAGAGGTTGATTTGAGTGACAGGTTCTACTCTACTAGGTCTCTTCATTATTAGCGAGTGAGAACCATACAAGAAAGAGGGAGAGAAAATAAGAACAAACTCACCACTCAAATAGGAATAAGACAAGAAAATGATAAATTCAATCAAGACACACACTATAAATTATGTTAAGCCTAGAGGTTAGTTTTAATCTCGCTTTTAGCTTATGCCTTAGTTTAAGAGAATGTGTGATAGAATTTGGCTTGTATATCAAGAAATAGGGAAGTAGTCTATGGTTGTTTTTGGATTATTTAGGTGCTTAAAATAATCTATATTAGAATCAATACATGGCTTGGTATTAGGGCATACGCCCTCACTTCATGATCCCATAATGGTAAGAGTGTTAGGTGCTTAGCCAATATATATTGATATCTAGAGTTTATACTCAACTAGAGAGATGAGTTGGTTCTCCCCTTGGTAATGACCTCCAAGTAAGATTTTTGGAAAAGGGTAAGGTGACTGCTAGGTGATGAAATACTAGTCTAGCCTTGTCTCAAATTATTTTTATGTTTGATTGATGAAAGTGGTTTGGCTAGTGTGTGCAGCAAAAGTGGTGTTATGATAAGATTATTGTGCTTTAATTCAAAGTGAACTAATGTTAAAATCAAGGAATGGATGCAATTTATTTTAAGAAAAAAATAAATTTCAATTTCAATTATGAGAATAGATATAGAGAGGGCATAAAAATACAAATAAAAATGTGAGTAAAGACTCTAGGTCCCACCAGGCGTGTTAGAATGTTTCATGTAAATTTTCACTTTAAGTTCTAAGGAAGAGAGAAAAGAAACTCAATATGGGTGTGGTTGAAAAACTTGTTTGTTTGTGTGCATGTTGAATCAGAAGATTGTGAAGATCACCTATTTATCTTGGGAGGAAGACCTATAGATAAGAAAACATTAAATCAAACTTGTTTGTTAGATAGATAGTTGGGCAGATTGCCTAGTAATAGGTAGATATCGAAAGTAGGAGCTTCTTTAGGGGCTATCAATCCACATGTTTAAAAAAATTAAGTTCAAAAAATTAGAAAGAAGATACTTACTTCAATAATCAAAAAGTACTAAAATTGAACACAAGGATGATTTTTCAAAAAAATACTAGAAATGATCAAATTATTGATAAAATAATTAATAATAGTTTTAAAGGGTTGGGGTATGGTTTAGAAAATTAGGTAGGGATCTATGAATAGGCAAGGATACTAAAAACTAGATTTTGTTGGGTGTAGGTAGGTAAAATGAGATTATTAAGAAATTTCCTGACAGTAAACCATTGGTGGTCAAAGTGACCATCATGAGTTGAGGGAACCATCACTGGTTGTCTAACAGTCACTAGTTGAGACTAACCATCATCAGTTAAGTAGCCATCATTAGTTTCTTATCAGTGGAATTGGGTTAGTATTATTGATTGATGGGATTTAGAAGGTAAATTTTGAGATATGAGTAAGGGATAAACTAAACTTGAAATGAAAATACAATAAGTGAATACTAGAAAACAAATACTTGTTTTACCATAAGTCAATTGGGTGGATGGTTGAGATGGATTGCTTATTGTAGGAGTTGGCCATGATTCTAGTAGAATAATGATATTTGGATAACTTGATGGAGAGACAATGGAAATTTATCTCCCTGGTATGACTACTAGATCGTTGAACACTTGAAGATGATTGACCTGCAAAAAGAGATTCTAGATACACAAAGCTCTTGATAAGAATTATCGATGGATTTGGCCTCCCAAGCCTCTCTCTATTATAGGTGAAATCAAGAGGTGGAAATGAAGTTGTACCTAGGCCATCTAAATATAAATTATCCATATAAAGGCTAACAATAATATTTAGACAAGCTATTTTTAGAAAAGCAAAGTGGTGGTTTGCATGTGGCTTGCATGTTAAAAGTCTAGGCAGTGCAACTTGACCATCGCCAATAAGCCTAGCCATCATTGGTATGGATGAAGGTAAAAAGGTGGCTAGACTAGGTTAGTTAGGTCAAACTAACTATGGGTTGGGTTTAGTTAGGGGTTGGAAGGTGGATACTCCCAAGGGGTGACTAAGATGGTAAAAAGGATTATGACCTTAAAAATTGTAGCGTGCAGATTTTTGGTGTCTACACTAGTGGAAATAAAAGCAATGATAAGAAATAAAAAATGGAATAAATAGTCATGAAGGAACTAAAAATAGAGGTTAAAGTATAGGTTGATGTATATGACACAAAGACAATACTCATAGTTGATGAGAAAGAAATTCAAAATCATAATGAATATGTTGATTTATTAAAATTCTTGTCCAATATACAGGTACAAAAAATGCAAATAAGGAGATAATGAAAGAGAAAGGCGTAAATATCTTCATTAATGAATAAAATTCATCAACCTTATAAGTAACCAATCCAAGCAAATGAAAAAAAGAGAACCACTTGTACATTCTTACTCCTATTAACCAAATAAACCATGGGATCTAGGAAGAAGTCTAAGCAACAACAAAAGGAAAAATGAAGATCATAAATTCATCAGTAGCAGTATCATAGAAGTTACAACTCAGGAATAAAATTTTGTGAAGAAATATTTTATACCTTAGTGGTTTGATGCATGATCATCATTATCAAATGCAGGAATATACTTGATTGGGTTGATATATGATCTTAAATATATTAATATGTCTTGTAATATAATAAAGGACCTTGTCTTAGTCTTATAATTTGGTCTAGGTAAGTTTTAAGTCTAAAATAAGTTTTCCCTCCAAAATTAAAATTTCAAATTTCAAATGTCTTTTATGTAAATACATGGAATTTTTTACTCATTTATGAGTCAATATGAATTGTTGTAGGTTTATTATGGGATTTTAATGATTTAAAGAGTCGTATAGATATTTTAGGAGTCATAGTCATCTTAGAAAGTCAATAAAAGGCAAATGTAATAAAAGGCTATTCATAATAATTCCTTTTCTATCTTAAGTTGGAGAGGTTGAGAAGAATATTGAGTAAAATTAATCATTTATAACCTTGGATAAGACTCGAAATACATGATACACATTGAGTATATAATGGATCAGGTTTTCAAGATCATTATGAGGCATAAAAAGACTAAAATTTCTCATCGTTGAGGACTAATGATAGTCTGCCTTATTTTCAAAAGGTCTGTAAACAAAAAAATGAATAAAAAAGGAGTTTTCTATATAATTTCATGTGTGAGGGATTAATATTGACATTTAATTATATTTATTAGTGTTTTAAGAATATTTAAATAATATAGGTTGTTATTTTACTTCTTAACATTCTCAAGAATCATGTTTTTGCATACACAGTCAATGTACATAGGTCTGTTCTTGGGAATAGAGGCTTAACCAAGGAAATTTATGTATTTAAAAAGTTTATAGGTGACATAATAAAACTTTTAAAATTGGTTTAAATTCTTGAAACCATACAAAACTCATAAAATTGAATTTAGGAGTCTCTCAGCCTTGTTTTGGACTGTGAAACCCTCATCTATGGTTTTGACTAAAAATCATCTATACCTTGTGATTAAACCAATATAAAGTGATGAAAATTGGTCAATAAATATTTTTTTACATTATTTAAAATATTTTTGTGTTTTCAATACTTTTAGATATGCATGTTTTAAGGTATAGGTGACTATATTTTCTTAGATGTAATAAAAGCCTGAAAATAGAGTTGAAATTTCCTTAAACTTTCAAGTAAAAAAGGTATGAGAAGGGTTTCATAATATCTTATAAATGGTAATGAATGTTTTAAATCTCATTTAAAATCCATTTGAGTCCAAAATTTTATGAATCCTATGTGCAAACTTACCTGTCACTATTGAAAAGGACCCATAAAATAAGAATTTGATTATATTCTTATATTTTTTCTAACCTAAATTTAGTATGAAGGCTTGTTACCCATATAGGATCATTGGTGATCTATTGAGAATAATTATCTAAATAAATTTATTTTTTAACTAAGCCAAGACTAGTTTAAAGGCAGATTAGGCCTATAAAAGGGTTTAAGGTCTTAAAAGAGAAATTTTGATTATGTTTGATCTATTGATTGATTCAAAACTACATCATAAGGTTAGTTATGATTGTTAGGACATTATAAACCACTTGATAAGGTTAAAAAATTACATTATAATTTTAATTAAGTCAAGGTTTCCTTAAGCATGTATAATTAGGCTTGGGCAGTCTTAAAGAGAACAAGTTTCATTGTTAAGTTTATTCCCTTTAGAAAACAATAGAATAATTGGTTTATCACAATCCTAAGTGGTCTAAAATATATAAAGAAGTAATAAAATATACTATTTAGAGGAATTAAAACCTATAGCACCATTCTTGAGACCTAAAAAGGGTCTATAAATAGTCTTAAAATAAAGTCAGGACTGAATTGAGTTCTTGTTCATTTAATGTTTTCAATTGGTATTTTTGATTGAGATAAAGACATTTATGAGTATTATTATTGATATTGTGTATTTTATAGGAATTTTGTGTTATTTAATCCAAGAGAGAGTATTATTTTTTCAAATTTACCTTAGTCAAAATTTAAGGTGACAGTCTTACAAAAGTTGCATGTTTTCTATAAGAGATTTAAAGTAAAGAAGATCCACTTGGCATCATGCTTCTACACGATCTAGCTCTATCACTTGTTATTTAGATAGCTATTAGATTTGATTAGAATTGGAATTGATATCCAAATTATTATACCTATGGATCTTCTTACATCCTTTTTCAATAGTGAATAAGTGGTATATGTTTATTTGTTGGTCAAAAGTCGTATATTTTAGTTTGGGTCTTTATATTTAAAGTGTTATCAAATTGTGACAAGTATAAAGTTTTAATTAGTTAAATTTTAATAATATCCTTTTTCCTTTGATTCAAATTCAAATTTATTTAGTCATTTAATTCATATGTTAAGTATTATTATCATTTATATATTAGTCTTTATAGTTATTTTTTTAATGGCCTTCTTAAAAATAAAATAAAAAGGTAATGTTTTGAGTCTTAATGGTATATATTTCTGCATACATGTCAATAATTCATTAAATTTTTTTAGATTTATTATTTTTAATTTTCTATCACTAATTTATGTCTTCCAATTTGTCAAAAATAAATACAATTTTGTAACTAGACACATTATCACTTGTATGTGACATCCGTATTATAGGGGGGATTTTAAATATGATCCTATAAATTAAATTTGATAAGTAGCATCAAATATGAGGATGGAATAAATAGAGGTTAGAGGATAAATAACATCCTCTCATTAGTCATTAGCGATAGGGCCACACATCTTGTTTAGTGGTAAATAAATAATGTATAAATGACTATGTCAAGGATTATCACCAGTGGTAGTGATGAATATATATGTTTTTCAATATTGAGTGGAATAAATCACATACAAAGGCTACAAAATATATGATGAGGAATTAATCCTCATTTTTAGGTTTATCATGTTTTCCTGCTTTGTGTGGTATATTAAGTCAACAATTCCAAATGTAATTCCCTGATATAAAAATGTAGTGGAGTGCTGAATCATAGAATGTTGCATAAATCATGCTAATCATATTTTTTTTTGGTTGAAATATTTGTAAAGACATATCTATAGGTTTTTTATAATCCTTTGTATTACCATCTTTATAGGTTGATGGTTGAATCCTTTCTAAAATCATTTTTATAGGTTATCAGTTGGAAATTTTGTAAAACCATCAATGCACAAGTATGGAGAATGAATAAAAGTTTGGGTTCTTTTTCATACCTAGGTGGTTGTTGTATCTATCCATGAAATCCACTAGTGAAAATACATTTTTGAAGAGTTGTGTAACAATACACATAGATCAATATCCTGAACAAATAGAGGTGTAACACTATGGTTCTAGAGTGAGATGTTTTCTACTATGTTTTCATGAAGGGGGAATGTCAGGAATATCATATTTTAGTGATCAAAATATATGTTTGTATGGAAATTTAAATATGCTATGATAATAAAAAATAATGTGAGAGTGAGTTGTGAGAATAACTCATGTAGATAGAACTAGTAGATATATATTAGAGATAGGTGAGAGATTATAGGATAATTTTTATGTATGTATTAGTGTGTGTGTGTGTGTGTGTGTGTGTGTGTGTGTGTGTGTGTGTGTGTGTGTGTGTGTGTGTAGGTGTTTAGTCTATATTAGGAGAAAAATACTTATATCTATCCATGAAATCCACTTGTGAAAATACATGTTTGCATAGTTGTGTGACAACACACATAGATCATGATCCTGAACAAATAGAGGTGGAACACTATGGTTCTAGAGTGAGATGTTTTTTACTATATTTGCATGAAGGGAGAATGACAATAATATTATATTTTAGTGATCACAATATATATTTGTATTGGTATTTAAATATGTTGTGATAATAGAAAATAATGTGAGAAGTGAGTTGTGAGAATAACTCATGTAGATAGAACTAGTAGAGATATATTAGAGATAGGTGAGAGATTCTAAGAGACTTGTTATGGATATATTAGTGTGTGTGTATTGGTGTTGATAGTGTAGTAGGAGAATAATATAATATTTATTTATAATGTTTGAATATGTATAATAATCTTGAATGAGATAAATAATATTGAAGAAGAGTTTTTTGTTCTTAATTTTTTGTCAAATCTCTACCAAAAATAATAGAAACATCATCTAAGGTTGGTTTGAACCTAGAAGTATCCCCTAAAGAAAGAGAACCATAGTAATCAAGAACATCCAATTAATACTTGGAATGACTAGAATAATTTGAATCTCAAAGATGATTTGGCACTTTTTATATATAAAATGCAATGACACAACTATTAAAATTATCATAATATAAAATAATAAAGCACAAGCCAATATTACACTATATAATATAAGATCAAAAGACATGTGGTATTGATCCCCCTTTCCCCCTACTAAAGTTTATATTGTTGTCTTGGTCACCATATAAGGATGATATTTGTGATGAGAGGACCTACAATAATATAAAAAGTACAAACTTAGAAAAATATTTTAAAACTTAAGACATAATTTTAAAATATACATTTAAAAACTAATTAAAGTAAAAATGACTAAGACATGAATAAAAATTTATGTCCTAACACTTTCCTCACTTGTTATAGGACACCTTTATATTTTTTTACAAAATATAAGTTTATCCATAAATTAGCTCACTAATACACCCACCATTTACAAATTGTACAAATTAAATATAAACAAACATTAGAGGAATTAATAATATTTGAATACTATAAAAAATAACATAAAATTAAAAAGAATTAGAAAATTACATAATTTTCAATATTTCCTTTTTTTTGAAATTTTAATGCAATATTTCTAATTTTTTGTAGTTATAAAATTACATGATTTATCAAGTTTTTCATATTTTTTTTAGTTTGCCTTAATTTTCTTTTTTAAAAAATAAATTCAACACAATTTTCACTAATTATGGAATCAAATGATACATATTTGGTTGAATATGAGTATTTATATATTGGAGAAACAAAATGAAAATAATGTATAACATCTAAAACATGGAACCAAAATCAAAATGAGTTAGAGAAACAATATTTTTTAGTATTTAAGGAGGAAATTTTAGCATGCCCACTTCCACCTAAAAAGAAGAAAAAACATGTCATAACTTGTGTAGTTAATCCATTTGTGACTAACAAATAAAGACCAAGACTTTTAGGGTCAAACACATCATTGGATACTTAGTCCTTAGATGTGGACAAAAAAAGAAAGGATGTCACACTATTACATTAATCACATGATACTAGAAGGTTTTTGTTGAGGTTTCATAATTTAACCTAAATTTTCAAAATTTAAGTAATTTTTCACAATTTTTAGAAGTTTTCTTAAATTTGTTGAATTTGTCTCATTTTTTTCATTATTTTACCTAATTTTTATAATTCCCCTTAAATTTACCCAAATTCCCATAATTTTTAGAATTTTCACTAAATTTTCAAATGTTTGCTAAATTGAATTTGCCCTAAATTTACCTAATTTGTTAAGTTTTCAAAACATACCTTAAATTTTCTTGATTTATGAAGTTTTCAAAATTCCCTTAAAATTTTAAATATTTTCTAATTTCACCTAATTTTTTAAATCCCCCTCTATTTTTTCTTGCTTTTCCCTATTTTTATTAAATTTTCCTAAATATGATGATTTTGACCTAAATTTTTCAATATTAGCTAATTTTTATCTACCTTTTTAAAATTTCCATAATATTACCTATTTTTGGAGTTTTTCCTACATTTCTTGAATTTTCCTTAAATTTTAGAAATTTTATTAACTTAATTTTTCAAAGTTCCCCTAAATTTTAGTAATTTGTCATAAATTTTGTAATTTTATTTAAATTTGTTTATTTTTCCATTAGTTTTTCAATTTTAGCTAATTTTAACTATTTTTGAATTCCCCCTAAATTTCCCTAATTTTAGAGTTTGTACAATTTTTTTGAATTTTTAGTAAATTTGTTGAGCTTTCTAAAAATTATCCCAATTTGCCTTAATTTTTGATGTTTTATAATTTACCCTAAATTTGTCTTAATGTTTTAAATTTTTCTTAAATTTTCAAATTTATCTTAAATTGGTTGAATTTCCTAATAAGTTATTTAATTTTGTTTAATTTTTCTAATTTTCCCTAAATTTGTTGAATTTAGTTTTTTTTTTTTAGTTTTTCATAATTAATTTAATTTACCCTAAATTATTGAATATATGTTATTTATTTTACATTTCTACTAAATTACACTAAATTTTCCTCATTTTGTGATGTTCCCTTATTTTTTAGTTTTTCTATAATTTCTTTTATATTTACTAATTTTTCAAAAATTTATGTTTTTTTCCTAAATTTGTTAAATTTTCCTTAAATTAATCTAATTTTTGAAGTTTTAGAATTTTATTTAAACCTTTTTTTGAAATTCTCCATTTTTTGAATTTCCTATAAATTACTTGAATTTTCCCTTTTTTAATTAAATATGTAAAAGATGGGTTGAAGTGTCCATACCCTTTACAAAGGCAACTAAAAGATAGGCAAGATTAAGCAAACCAACAAAAAGGGATAAGAGAGAAAAACTAATGTTATTACCCAAGGGTAACCAAACATCAACCACCCATCAGCCAAAAAACCAACACAAAACCAAAATGAGAAATAGGGAGAGATAGGCTAATCTGAATCAGAGTAAGAGACCAACTGATTGGTCTCCACACTAGCATTTTTGTTTCTTCTTCCCCTAGTCCTACTCCTAATGAATTGATCCTCATCCTTATCCATCCTCTTCCCTTTGAGATCTGAGTGGGAGGTCTCATAATTGTCTTCCTTAGAAGCCTGGAAGCCTTCCTCCTCTTTGTCTTTTTGAAAAGTTTTACCTATGGGGGTATGGGCCAAGGAGGACTTTCCATCATTATTGTTAGACTTGTCAGGGTAGAGAAAAACTCTAAGCCTCTCAAATTC
Source organism: Torreya grandis (assembly GCA_037957365.1). NCBI lineage: Eukaryota > Viridiplantae > Streptophyta > Pinopsida > Cupressales > Taxaceae > Torreya > Torreya grandis. Next base: position 44,728 of record JARHVA010001417.1, on the reverse strand, counting down.
ATTATCAATTTCTCCACACATGAGATTATGAATTGATATTTTTGTGTGGAGTTTCAAGAGAGATTCCTCAATTCCTCTATTAACATCTATTCTTGAGACTACCTTTCCTTTAGAAGAAGTCAAAAGAACTGAGGGGCTTCCCATATCAGGTTTGGGGTGAACATGCTTCCAAACATTTGAGTCACCTGAACCTTACCCCTATTTTTCTTCTTCAAAATACACTTGGGAATGATAATCTCCTTCTTCCACTGAGTCCTCCTTTTCACTAACAATGTCAATGGCATCAGGGATAGTTTTAGACTAGACTGGCTCCCCTCACTTGATGAGTAAATGTATGAGTCCCTAATGGATTAAATCAATCATTAGATTCTTTTTGAAATTTAGGATAGACACGTCCAATGATTGAAGTAGGAAAAAGGGAATACTAATATAATGTCCCTTGAAATGATTCAAAAGTATAAAATGGTGTGAGAAAAGAATAGTGTGTTTACCCTTAAGTGTGATATATTTCATTATTTGGAGGAAAACCTCCATCCATTTCCTTAGTAGGTCTACATGCATAAACCCTTTATTGGAGATGTATTTTGGTTTGTGCTTTTCCTTCTTGACAAAGACATTGATGAGTTCCTCATTACATCTCTTATCCTTGAAAGACTTAACTTCATGGCAAACCATCCCCATGGTTTCACTAATCAGTTCCTCTATGATCTAAATCTTCAACCCATGCATTCTCACCTCATGATTATTCCACCCTCAGGCAAAATCCCTAGAGAGTGTAATGTCATGACACACTAGACATTTCATGAATGGATTGAGTCCCCCTTTAACCATATTATTCCATACATGCTTATTATTTTTCACATTAGAATAAGAAATTGGCTTGACATGATCTATGTCCCCTCCCATTTTCTTACTCTATAATTTACTATTGCTAATAATACCAACCACTTTTTGTGGGAGGGATAAATGATGAATGGGAAATATAAAACCTAACACGATCATGAATTGAAGTCTCAAAACCTATCACTCATGAAAATATTTGGTAATAGGATATTTTCACATGTAAAAAACATCATGTTGTACCCTCAAGCAAATCATAATAAAATTAGCAATCATGACTTTGGGTGATATATCCTTTGTCATTCTTGACAATTTGAATGACATCATCTAGGGATTCACACTCATGCCAAATTCTATAATCACTTTTGAGGACTCTAATATTCTCCAAACAATTTGCTCCCATATTTCCTTCTCTATATACGTGCTTAATGAAGACTCATTTAAAATGACTTATCATGTTTTTAGTATCACTGATGATTCTATAAATATTCCATGAAGGTGGTGAGAGCCCTTTTAGGCATTTGATGATATTCATCAAGTCACCCTCTATATGGATGAATTCAAATCCAAGTATAAATACCTCCTTGATTCCCCATAGCACCATGGTAGCTTCAAAAACATGGTTAGTTTGGATCCCTCAGGGCTCTATGTAGGCTGCTCTAATATTTCTTCAAGAGTCTTTGATCAAGCCACCTACTCTAACTGAACCTAGATTCCCTTTTACTGCCCCATTAAAATTAAATTTAACCCACTCAGGGATAGGAGGTGAGCATTTAACTATAGCCCTATTAACCCATTTAATTTGGATTTTACTAGGAATAATAAGGTTAAGCTAGGTCATAATGTCGGATAAGAGAAGAGAGTTGGTTTAATCAAATGAGGAGGCATAACTTGACCAATTTTCCTAGATAAAAGTTGAGATCCTTTTTAATGTCAAAGTGGGATGAGGGAGATGATTCTTGAAGATACATGAATTTATGGATTTTTATATTCCCCAAAAGATGTCGGGGAGGGCCAAGTTCTAGAAAAAAGATAGTGGGGGAACCTCCGAGGTGATTCCATTGGGTAATTAAGTCCATGATGGATCTAGGAGTGACCCAAAAAAAGTTAGAAATGCTGAAGAATAGTTAGAAGATGAATGAGGCAAAAGGACAAGAGAGGAATAGATGTTCCACTATCTAAGCTTCTTATTTTCAAAATAAGCATCTATTTGGGATGGTAAAACCTCTTTTGATCAAGTTATCCACTGTTAAAATCTTATTCTAGGCTACAAGCTAGAAGAAAATAATAATTTTGGGACTGAGATTTTTTAGCTAGAGGGACTTCCAATTGAATTCTTCAGCTTCTTGGCCCTAAAGAGAGAAGAAAATAGACTTAACATAGTATAGACCACTGAGCTCATGTTTCTAGATAAGAGAATCCTCCTTATGGAATTGACTGATATAAATGTGTTGTATGGATTCATTGAGATCTTTGAGCATGTAGGATTGTTATTGATCTAACCCAGTTTTAGTCAAGGTTTTCCAACACTTCCTCCCATTCCTTACTTCCCAGTAGTCTGATACCTTATGACCATAGTTTTCCTTAATAAAAGAGATCAATTCTATGTCTATAAAAGTGGATTTAAGGGGGGCATTAATCCATGGGTCACCCTAGAAGTCAACTAGGTTACCTCTACCTAATTTTACCCTATTTTTTTATTTTTCATGGAATTTGTAAAAATTTCCATGAATTAGTTAAATTTGACCTAAATTTTTAATTTTTACTAAATTCATTAAATTTTCCATAAATTTCACTAAATTGTCTCAATTTGGGAGTTTTCCCTAAATTTCTTAAATTGCCTATTTTTTGGAAATTTATCTAAATTTTAGATTTTGTTGACTTTGCCCAAATTTCTTTATTTTTCAGAGCTTTAGAATTTTCCCTTAACCTTCCCCATTTTTTTTATTTTTTCATAAATTTAATGAATTAATTATTTTTAATTTCCTATTTTTTGAGTTTTTCCCCTAATTTTTGAATTTTCTATAAATTAGTTGACTATGACCTAAATTTCTTAAATTTCTCTTATTTTTTGATTCTTCCTTAAATATTTTTATTTTTCCCTAATGTTTTGGAAATTTTTAAAAAATAGATTTTTTTTTACTATTTTTTAGGAATTTGACCAAAATTACCTCAATGTTCCATAATTTTTAAAATTTTAAAATTTGCCCTAATCTTTTTTTTTACTAATTTTTAGGAATTTGACCAAAATTACCTCAATGTTCCATAATATTTTAAATTTTAAAATTTGCCCTAATCTTTCCCTAATTTTAAATTTTCTTATTTTTTATTTTTTTCCTAAATTAGATGAACTCCCCATAAATTTTATATTTTATATATTTTTTGAATATGCCCATTTTTAAAAAATTTCCTCAAAATATTTAAATTTGCACCAAAATTTTACATTTTTGTTAAATTTCAATAAATTCCCCTAATTTTATGAGATTTTCTTCAATTTGATGAATATTTCTCTAATTTTTGAATTTTTCCCTTTTAAAATTTCCCTAAACCTTCCATTTTTTTTTATAATTTTAATGAAATTTCCCTAAACTTGGTCTAATTTTTTGATTTTTTCCTAAATTTGTTTATTTTATCCTAAAATTTTGATTTTTCTATAAATTTACCCTTTTTTTAAATTTTATAAAAATTCACTAAATTTTACATAATTTTTTAAGTTAAATTTCTTGAATTTACCCTAAATTATCCTCATTTTAGAAGGTTTTCTTAAATTTATTGAGTTTCCTAAATTTTTAGATTTTTTTCTAAATTTTTTAAAATCACCCTAAATTTTTGAATTTTTAATACATTTGTTAAATTTACCCAAAATTGTCCCAATTCCCCTTAATTCTTTGAATTTTCCTTAAATTTGAAAGAAAAATCTCTAGATTATCAAAATTTATCTTAACTTTTTAAAATTTTCTCTAGTTTTTTTTTTTTAATATTTTTTGAATTTATCCTCTTTATTTGAATTTCCCATGTATTAGTTAAAATTTTCCAAAATTTCACTAAATTCTCCTCATTTTTAGAGTTTTCCCTAAATTTGTTGAATTTACCTTAATTTTTAGAATTTCCCCATATTGTTGAATTTGCTCTAATTTTTTTTTAATTTTCACACAATTTTTTGAGAAATGCATTGGTGGAGAAGATGAGAGACTCAAACCAAACCAACATAAAAATGAAGACTTGTGAGTCTATCAATTTGAGGTGGTGAAACTCATTACTCCTTACTTGGCTAAAGATTCTTGAGATATTCGTAAAGTCTCTAGGTACGTTCGAATGACCATAACAATAGTAATCAGAGGAAGATATTATTTTGTGTTTTAGAAAATAATACTCGAAATTTTATTCACAAGTCATTAATAATTTATTTCTTGAGTCTTTTATTCTGTAAGATAAGATGATAGAGTTTGCCTAGCTATTATTATTGATATTAACAAAAATACAATGAATATTAGAATGAAATATTAGAACTAATTGTATATCTAAATAAAAAATAATTGGTGTTATCCATCATACGAGAATTTGAAGGGAAATGTTGATTAAATAAGTATAGTAAAAAAAAAATCATGACAAGTAGATTGACATCGAATTTAGTCCCTACAAGTCCCTTTCAATCTCTATTTTTGGACTTTTTTCTTCTTCCAACCTTAAAAAAATTTAGATGGGTGAAAATTTCAATTTATTTTTTTATTTTTAATCCCTACCATCCAATCAAGACCTTTTATCAATGACCTAACACTAATTATTATATATATAATTGATGTACTGTTTATTGTAAACTAAAATCATTAATTTTAAAGTCTTAGAATTTTTATAGGATTTTTTTAAAAAAAACCAGAATTTCAAAAATATTTATAATATGAAAAATGAAAATTTCAAATTGGGTTAAGTTTCCTTAATTTTTTTCATTATATTAAATTTTCCTAAAATCTGTTTAAATTGCCTTAAATTTTTTATTTTTCTAAAATTTACTAAATTTGCCTTGATTTTTGGAAAATTTCTTTTTTCCCCCTAAATGTTTCCTTTTTGTTAGAATTTCCTAAGTTTTTCTATGTATATTTTTTCCAATCTCTATTTTTTTAATAAACATTAAATATAATATGCATTAAAAATTATATATTTTAATTTTTTTAGTTTATGTTTTACAAAACTAAATAAAAATTAGGGTATTTTTAGTTTTACCTAGTTACCAACATCTTCTTCCTCTTATTATTGTATTATAGATGGTTTATTGTACTTTTTCATCCATCTTCATGTTTCTTCATCCTCTCCAAAAAAATTCTCCCATTTTTTTACTATGGAGGTTTTTCCGATAAAACCCTACCCATTCAAACTTAAAAATTCTTACCCCACACAAAAAAAAAAAATTCAATCAAAAAATCATAACCTCTAGCCCAAAAAATCCCCAACACTCATAATTGTATTCTTTAGTCTAAAAAATCCTCAACTCAGCCACTCAAATTGACACTCCATACCAAAAAATATTCTAGAATAAAAAAAACTTAGATAAAAAAACCCTGCCCCATAAAATCCCCAACTGTCTCACTCACAAACCCTACTCACAAAGTCCCCAAATCAACCCCAACATATCTTGCCCCACAAAACCCTAATGACATTCCTCATTAAAAGAGATTGACATTAAAATAAGGGAATAATAATGGGTTTTCAAATTAAATATAAACCCACATTTGATGACTAACATAGAAACAAGTCCCAGACACAATAAGAAGTCCAGGTTTCCCCCTAGTTGTCTAATGATATAAAAAAATAAATAGCTTACCAGAAACTAAAAATATCACCAAAACAAACCTACCACCTAGCATAAACCAAACCACAAATAGGTCAAAAGGATGCAAACACAGAACTAGTAGGGTTCCAAAAGTAACTCAGGCCCAATGAAGAAAGAAAACTAATAATAAAGAATAAGAAACCCAATGAGGTCTCAAAAGGGACCCAAACCCAACAAATCTCCTCAAAAGTATAAACATTAATCCATAGCTTGAGATAGAGGATTTTGGCCAAACACCCTACCAGAAAAAAAATAATTAAGGAGGTTTCACAAACCTTCACTTCCAACTAAAGATGGGAACAAGGGTTGGAAACCTTATAAAATGCCTGGGCTCCTAAAGGGAACCCTTTAACAACTAAATAGAGTAGAGTTTTAAATCAGATCCCCAAAACTAGAAATGTATTCAAGAAGGAATCCAATATAAATATTTTTGGGTGAATCTAAACAACCAACCATATATTTGGCTTGAACCAACCAAACCCCTACAAAAAGTAGACTTGAATAACCTTGTAAAACCTTGAATACCAAAGATGTCCCCAAGGATTAAAAAACTAAAAAAGTTGCTTTCTTGTAACTAGTTTCCTCTCAAATAAAAACCCTAACCTTTGAAATCCTTGGAGAAGGTACCACCCTTGCCTAAACCTTCAATCCACCAAAATATTCTTATCCTTAATAAAATAGAACTTTTGGCTTCATTTTTACGTCCTTGTTGTTCCATAAACCTTCTAATCTTATTAAATAGCCAGATCTAGCCCACCTCTAATCACCATAATAGAATACTAGCCTTTAGAGCTTCTTTGAAGACCAGAGCCCCACTCCTCATAGTAGTAGTCTCAAAACTGCCAAAGAGAAGGCATATTTTAAAAATACATGCATATCAAGAGAACATGTTAGGGTTATTGACTAACTAATAGTTGGTAGGGATCCCATACTAAGGGAAATTCCAAATTAAAACATAGAAAAAACTAGATATCCCTTTCATCCCTCTAAGGTCATAAATAACTACCATTAATAAGTTTTAAATGGAAAGAGATGTGTTCTCATTACCAAATTAGGGCTTAGTATTACGTAATGTAAATAAAGATATGAAAATCCCATCCTTCATGCAAAAAATAAGGTCTTGTAATCTTCCTGACATAAGGTTACTCATTTCTTGAAAAGAAATTTCAAACAAGTGCTCTTCCCTTTCAAGCTGAACATGTCTCTTGATTACACCAAATATCTATGGCCATCCATTGATTGAGTCCATAGACCCTTTTTACAAACCACCAGAAGGTTTACTAAGAAATAATAAACTTCCCCAAGTGACATCAAAGAAAATAACTTACCATTGCAGAAATTAAAACCCTAGAATTGAGTCCATCTTGGTCAACATCCTTTTTAGTTGATTCTAAAGAAAACACCATCTCAACATTATCCTCATCACTCTCACTATCACCCTCCTCCTCTACACCCAAATTCAACATGCCATCCCCACTCCCTTTCTCACTCATCTAACTTTTTTTGAAGTATGTTTTTAAAAAAATATTGGTTGTTTCATCCCACACAACCTATTGTTTTTTTTAGAGTCCACAGTGAATTAGTGATGAAGTTGGGAATGTCACCCTAATGCCATCCTTAATGTTATGGTTAATGTTTCCATAATTTTACCCCTAAGTTGACAGTATGTTACCCTATTTTTTTAAAATATGTAATTTTCATCTTAATAACATTAAGTTTTCATAATCAGGTTTCTATTTTTGTAAGTCAAATCTAAAATGTACATTTGAGTCATATCCCATAACCCATTTTATCTAAAGTTAATTGTAATTTTTAGATGTGTTTTTATTTATTCATTGAATTTGATGTGTGTGAATGTTGATGTTCATAATTTTTATAACATCAAAAACCAAAATGTTTAAATGCACAACTCGTGTAATATTTTCCCATTAGTGTAATATTCCTTATACAAAAATTAAAATAATCCATTACATGGAATAAAATATTTCTTAATTTATAAATAAGGTGAAAAGTTATGAAACTAAATTTTGTAATAATCATGGTTCCTTCATGCTAACTAAGGTAAATATTAAAATTGGTTTATATGATTACACTCTAAATTAGGCTTGATTGTACATAAATACAACCAAAAATTAATAAGGAAAATCTATAATTAAAGACTCTGATGATAGTATGGAAATGAAATTTAAATTAGAAAACCCCTTTACTTCAAAACTTTCTTCCACTCCTTCATTCTCTCTTTCCCACTAGAGCTAAGTGAAATCATTTATAGATCAAACATGTCAATACCAAAAATATAATATGGTGTCACATTCTCTTTAGTAAAAAAAAAATAACACTCATTATTATCACCTTACCTCTATCTCTAATTTCCTTTCCACATTTATTCAAAAAATTATGCAATCCTCATCTACTCAATTATGCATTATCCACTGTGAAATTCTAAAAGGAAAAAACTACACCACTTAGAAAATTAACTTTTCTACTAGTAGAAAAAGAAGCATAAAATTTGATCTACCCACATTTGTGAATACATTATATGAAGAGGGATTTTTTTGAACATGTATATTCCAATATTATCTACCCCTCTATCTTTCACATTACCACAATATAAAAATAAAATCAATAGCAAGATTTTTGTAAAAAAACTAGTAAACCTTATAATTATCCCTAGGAGATCATCTAGAGAAGCTCAAATTAACAATACAAATAATGTGTTTAAGATAATAATCCTTCCCTTTCATTGTGACATACCAAAATTTGCATATATACTAGAATAAAAAGGTATTAAACAAAAAAATAAATTTTAAATTGACATGTTTTTTTATTGGTTTTGAGCACTAATTTATATATAGCATTAACTTTGGTTTAAGTTTTGTCTAAGTGCATGAAATCATTTTAAATTTTATTTGAGTGTGTAAATAATTTCAACTAAAACTATCGATGAAATATACAATGTTTGGTAAAGTGGTTTGGTTGTGCCTAGCCACACAGATGGTCAAATCTTGCTAGGCATATAGTAGGTCAGTTGTGGCCACTTGAGTTGACTTGGTAATTTTAGTGGCTAGTGGTAGCCATTTGAGTTGATTTAGTTCTCAAGGATTGGAATCCCAATTGTGTCTAGACCCATTTTGTATCTCCAAGTTTTGGAAAATTTATGTTGCCAATAAAAATATAATAATTAAAATTAGTGTTAATATGAATAAATTAAAATCACCAAATAAAACTAGGTTGTTGAAATTAGGTTTAAGGGGCTCAATTTACCATAATAATTTGGTTTCCCATATAATAAATCATGTGAATGGTTGAATAAGACACTCAAATAAGATAAATTGAGATCCAAATTTAATTAAACTATTGAAATTAGTTTTTATGGGATTTATTTATCCTAATTGTGACTTTCATGCAACCAATCGAGTGATTTTACGCATAGGGAACTAAAATAAGGGAAATCAAGCCGAAAATCAAATTTGGTTATCAAAATTTGGATTTAAATGGTTTAATTTTCCCTTATTACATTCCCCATGCAACAAATCAAGTGATTTTTTAAATGGGGGACTAAAATAGGGAAAATCTAGACCTAAATCAAATTTCTTGTTAAAATTAGGTTTAAATAGGTTAATTTTATCTAATTTAATACCCCATGAAACTAATTAAGTGATTAGTTGAATGATATAATCAAAAATATAAAATAGAGCACCAAATAAAATTAAGTATAATGGGTTCAATTGTTCATAATTTATTCCCCCATTTAAAAAATTGAGTGATTGGTTCAATGGGGCACTCAAGTAGGGAAAATATAGCCCCACATAAAATTAGGTTTTCAAAATTATGTTTAATGGGATTATATTTCCATAATTTAATCCACCATAAAAACAATCAAGTGATTAGTTGAATAGAGAACTTAAATAAATAGAATTGAGCACCAAATAACATTTACTTATCATAGATAGCTTTGTGGGGTAGATTTTTTCCTAATTACTCCCCCATATAATTGTACATGCCAAAAAATTACATGGTTTAACATTTAAGAAATTCTAATTGTCATAAACCCATGTTGGATGCCCTTACATTACGGTATGTGACATTGTGATAAGTCTATATCATATACTCTATGTCTAGTATGAAGATTATTTCTAACATGTTATTATTTTTGACACTCTAACCATTATTATTGATATTATTATGATAAATATTTATTTGTCATGTTTATCATATGTGGACCTCATTTATTACAATAATTCATAAGTTCATTATTTTAGCTTATGATTATGCTTAGTTTGTAGTTACAATATTTAATATTCTATTCCATCATAATTTTATTTATGTTGATATTTTATGGCTCATGTAGATAATATTGATGTCTTGATTTGGTGAATGTAAGAAACTAAATAATGAGCTAGGCTTGATGGTTGATCTTACCATCAAATTAAAGTAATAACGAGGTTAACATTTAGTTGGGTGTGACTTTGACTAGTAAAATGATACAATTAGTGATTCTTAAGCCATTGGTAAGTTTGTGTCTTTTACCATCTTTCATTTTTAACTTCATTGTTATTATCCTATTTTTATGTGTTGATGGTCATGGTTATGTCATCATACTATTTTTTATCCTCTTAAATAACCCATTCTTGTGTCTTTACCTCCCAGATATCATCCTCATGAATCTCAATCTCTTCATTATTTCAAGGCTATCTTGAATGACTTAGATGGTACTACGAGGTCATGGGTGAATGGCACTAGTTGTGACACACTATTTGTGATGTCATCCATGAATGAATTTACACACACACACACACACACACACACACACACACACACACACACACACACACACACACACACACACACACACACACACACACACACACACACACACACACACACACACACACACACACACACACACACACACACACACACACACACACACACACACACACACAAGTAGGGATTAGTTTTGTATATGCTTAGAATAATAAAGTAGTTTGTATGTGGAATACTCAGAGCTTAAAATAGTAAAGAGTAGAAGAAAGATGCATGTAGGTAAACATTAATAGGTAAGTTGGTAAACATTATATATGTGTCCATGGAGTTATAATGTTTTCTTCCACTTTACCTTGGTTTTGGAAGGATAAATGCATGCCAAAATTGAATGTGAAATTTATTAATTTTTTTATATTTTTTCTCTTTCTTAGGACTCACCTTTTTAATGTAATATAGAAAAAGAGAAAAGTACCACCATTTTTGGTTTTTGGGGGTTGGGAATTTTGGAGAGTCAAGGGAGAAAAGGTGAGCTAGAGGAAATGAGAGAGTGTTTTGAACCATTTTTTTTTGGAGAAGGTATTAAAACTAGGAGGCATCACCATTATTATTGGTTGGGTGGATTGGGATGTAAGAGTTGATGTGGAATAGAAAAACAAGGGTTTGGTGCTCATTCTTGGGATGACAAGGGCATATAAATAAATATTGAGATAAAGGAAATCACCACTATTTTATATTATGGTGAAAACACCAACTTTCTAGATAAGTAATGACTTGATTAAAAAAATTATATTAGGGGTTTATTATAAATCATTTATATTCTATTGGTGAATAAAATTTTGGAGATTTTATGCATAAAATAATGGCTATACATTTGATAGGTTGATCTAAGTTTTTGGGGGTAGAATATTTATTATGGGAAATTCAATTTGTGCCTTTAGGATGATTGGAATTATGTTAACTATAAATCCTATGAATAGAAAACTAGATTTATTTTCCATAGAGTTAATTCTAAATGGAACCCTATAGAATCTTAGGTTTTATTTATTTGTTATAACTTTGATTTTCAGATGGAAGGATTAAGGGGTCATTTTATTTAACTTTGGACCTATTTTATTGTAACATGAGGTGTTGGGGATTTATGATAAACCCAAAAACCCTATAACTATTCCTTTCATCTCTAAAAACTACCTAAACTTCTATTTGACTTAACCATGGTTATTGCATGAACTCAGTTTTTGGCTATTAGTGAGATTCTAGTTGGCACTGTATAGTTGATTATGAGAAGAGTACTGCATTGATATTTAATAAAAATTTATAACCAAGCCATGATTTATTTTATTGTAACCATGGAGAGGGAGTAGTTGTCAGGTTGTGTTAATAGACTATTTGTAAACATGTAAGGATTAATTCAACTATTGGTTGGGTTTTGGTTTCCATTTTTATATGTTGGATTCAATAAAATTCTAGGTTTGAATCAATTATTCATTGAATTGGATATGGGGAATTTGTCATTTATTTTGGTACTTGATTTAGGTTCATTTGAGCTCTCATTGAAGACTCTTTGGAGTCATTTACTATTAATTTTTAAATGTTGTAACCATTCAAATGTTAATCAACTCAAGATTAATGATCTGGATTTATTTCACCTCATTCATACATCCTAAAAATATCCCTTGGCAAAGTTGGACCATCTACTTAGTTTTATGCATGACCTTTAAAAATTATACATTTGAATCTACCTTAGATTTGTTATATAAGCCTCACATAGACTCTAAGAGGTTATTTTGAGATGTTAGGATTCCTATAAATTACTTATCATTATTTTGGTGTTATTTCAAGTTGTGATTGTATTTGGTATTTCTTTATTATTTGGTTGTCTTTTGTTATTGTGTGATTTGAGTCAATTTCTTAGAATCCCTATTTGACTTTTGAACCTCCTTGATTACTCTACTGCTAAAACCACCATCCATTTAATGTATGGGGTGTTTAGGGCCATCATATGGTTGGAATCATTTGATTGTGTATGTGGGTTTGTCTTCATGATGTTAGGTGTATCTCTTTATCTTGGATGCTTGTGATGGTGGTACTCTTGTATGTGGTATTGGTAACTACATCATTTATTTTGGTTGTACTTGAATAAGTCAACATGTTTTTTCAAATTATAATGGCTTTTTTTATATTTTATTGAAATATGAAATATTAATTCTCCTGAGTAATTCCTTTTGGGTTGTATTATTAAGTATGATGATGTATCCTTTCAGGCGATGGCCTAACAATATTCTGGTATTAAATTTAAGTTATTATTATTATTATTATTATTATTATTATTATTATTATTATTATTATTATTATTATTATTATTATTATTATTATTATTATTGTGATGAATGTGAGTAATACCTATGTTGGTTCATAAGTGAGCTAGTTTAATATTCCTTACCTTGAAACATGCATCATAATTTATCTAAGTATGTTAGTCATGGTGAATTGAATATTACAACTATGCTAAACATTTTATTTTATTCTATTTTTTGGAAGAGTAAGCATGTACAACCATAAAGAGGTTATCCCAAATTTAATATGTGTGTTCACTCCTTGACCAGTTGTAACTTGTAGTGAGTAATTATTCTTGTAGTTGGTAGTTATGTTATAAACATTTCCATATTATAGTGGATTGGATATATTGTTACAAGTTATATTTAGCTAGAACCTCTTTCTCCATTTCTTTCATGCCATTTCTAGGTAAAACATAAGGTTACATCCATGACACAATTCATGGTAATAGTTGGATATAGGTACTAAACATATACAACCAATATATGAGTTTTTATATGCCAAGGTTGAAATAGAAATACATATGTACAACCATTAATAGGTTGTACCAAAGTCTTGAGGTATCTTCACTTGTTTATCTCATATTTCATAGGTTGGAATTGATTATGTTGATGTGAAAAAGCCTTTTTATCTAGTAACCTTGTAATATTTCTCTTTTAACTCAGTATAAAAATAAGATATTATAATTGTTAACATTGATGAAGTGACACTTAAGGAATATATATATATATATATATATATATATATATATATATATATATATATATATATATATATATATTCCTTAAATGTACACACACATACATGCATACATATCAATTACACAATTCACCACCATGTTAACAATATAAAGAACAAGTCTTAGTAGTTTTAAATTATTCTTCTTATTCATGAAAAATTATACCTTCATGAGGGAATGAGAGTTGTATCATTTGATCATATGGTATAATGTCAATTTAACAACACTATTTATCATTAAACAACAAGGGGAATGAAATGATTGCAAAAATAGGTTTCTTGTGGCAAATAATTATGATTTTTCATTTCATAAATGGGAAATCCTTTTAGAAATAAATTGTTTGGATTTTTATTTCTATTCTCCTTGTTTCACAAGTAAATATCTATAAGGGCCTAATCTATTTCAAATAATATTAGTAGGGACTTTAGGAGCCAATTGCAAGAACCAACAATTATTAGTAATTTCACATTATTCCACTTTAACTTAATAATTAATAATAAATTATTTACTTACCAAGTGAAGTTATGAAATCATGTACCGTACTTATCTTATACTATTTCCTTGAATTGATCAAACTTGGTTATTGTATATAAGCTATTGATTAGAACAAAATATATGATGTAAAAACCCTAAAACTAAAGGTTAAATCATAACCTAGTGGGTAGCATCATGGTAAGAAGTTATTCTCATGTATTTACATAAAAATGTTCATCATGATAAGATTTATATCAAGTTGAATGTGTTCATTGGAAACCATCTCATAAGATTATGTATTAAGGATACAAAGATTTCATTTATATTAGAACTCTAGAAGTTTTAATTCTCCCTTGACAAGAATGGTCAACTCAGAGTTATTTAAATTAGCCAATACAATGATGGAAATTTGTAAACAAGAATAAAATTATTGTAATAATCCCACTAGGTTTACCATAATAGAGTTTTTTTTAATTAATTACACATTTTCATCTTATAGATTTCATGATGAGAAATCTAACTAAGTGATATTTAACTAAAAATATTATATTAGTTAACCCCATAAGGTTTATATCTAATCCATTTACCTAATGATCACCATGAAAATGATATAATAATTCATGCAAAATGTTGAATAAATAATAAAAACTACATTTATTTCATTAAAATAATAATACAATTTTAGCCATGGCTAATACAACATTATAACCATTGCTATAAAAGTACAATGAATAAATAATATAGTTTTAGCAATAATAAAGTCTCAATAAATAATAGTACAATGATTAAAATCTCCATAGAGCATGAGTTCTCCATGAACTCAAGTATCTATTTGTAATATTAAGTGTAGTACTGCTATGGGGAGGGAGAGCATCATCTGAGTGATTTTCTACACCAACCATGGACCATCGATCCCATGCACTATCTCATAATAAGGAAATGCCCCTCCCTGCATAGATGGGTGGATAATAACAATATGAGAATCTAGAGTGATAAACTAAAACCCACATGTTATAAGATAGATATTACATCATGTGTATCATAAATAAATTTGTTTTAACGTGATATCACACAAACATGTAAACTTTATCAAACACATGAAATGCCAATGTTTAACTATAAACATTATTTTGGCCAAAGTTTTCAAATAGTTAATGATCTCTAGGATTAGTCAATTTCATACATGCCACTCAATCAGATTACACCTCATCTTACAATGATGGTGCTAACTAAGCTAGTGGATTCTATCTACTGCTTATTTAATGTCATAAATGCAATATTTGGTTAATTATATAATAATATAAAAACTAATAGATTCAATCAAAATATTCTCTATTATCAAATATAAAATATGCTAAGTATGTAAATATAAAATATATAAATTTAGTCCATCAAATGTAATGCAATGAATCTAATAATCATCTTATTTATTACAGAGTAACAAACATAATCATAAACAATCCTCAATATATACATACCATCTAGGTAAGAATTATATCTAGACTATAATTTACTCAATATAAAAATGTAACTTGAAATGTTATTTCATACACAAAATAAAACATTAATCACATCCTTTTTATTTTTTCATATTCTACAAGATAACAATAAGCCAATCATATAACAAACTTAATATGATATGTATTTAAAAAATTGAAATACTTTATATTAATGCTTCAATTAAATATTAAATACATAACAAAGCACCCATACCACCCTAATATATAATAATGTTTACCAGCATACAACAAGTTGCATACATATGTATATGGTATATTCATTCTTAGATTTATAACACTATCGACAAATCATATGTTTATACCACGTATATATGTACCATTTTTAAACTCTCGTATAAATTTATATATAGTCACTAATTTGATAATGTATAAATTATACTCTAAGTAGATAATCCACTGTCCATGATCGTAGTGTATATCGTATACTTCAAGTATACATTAAAACTACAATAAATTGTCTCAAACCTTTAATATACCATTTAATTCCCAATTTAATTATTTTGACTAAAAATTGCATGATATAAAAATGATTACCAGTTCAAACTTTAGCCATTCAATGATTTACCAAATTATATTATTTCAAAAGACATAAATAATCACAGACGTATTCAAATTTATTTCATCTATAAATATTGAAGATTAAATACTCAATCAACTATGTCTAAATATTGAGAATTTTGTGAGAATATAACTTAGTCCTTGACCATATATATACACCTCATATAATATACAATTTAATCGAATAATAAAAACTATTATAATCTGTGTGAGGGTCTCACTCATAATTTAAAAAACCAATATGAATGTATATAATACATAGACAAAACAAGGTAATCATTTCTGTAGTAAAGTCAGCCTTATCGTTTATAAAATTTACTACAAATTAAATGTAAAACTTATTTACAATATTCATTTCATCTATGTCAATGAGTATAGTGTTTCACTCTTCAGTATAATTCTTAATAGTTAACTTGTAAATATATACCTAAGCATTAATCTAAATACACAACCAACTGTATATACTTTTAACCAACTAATTATCTACAATAGGCATCATTACTAAGTTTTAAACTTTTATATGTTTATGTCTTAGCAAGAATTAAACCCAATTCCATAAATATTAAATTATGTATGTTAAAAGCTTTAATAACAGAGACTAAACATATATCCCATAACACATAATTCATGAATATATTCAAATCCAATACATATAAAATTTATTCAAAACCATTAACCTTTGAACACACACACACACACACACACACACACACACACACACACACACACACACACACACACACACACACACACACACACACACTTGTGTATATATATTTTCCTACATAATCAAAATTGTTATGGAAACATATAATGTTCTTACCCAAAATTTATAGGTTAGGTATATATACATAGTCAAATCCCTTATAATCAAACCAAATTTAATCTACATTTGTGCCTTAATGTTTATATCCCCAAATTGGTTTGACATCTAAAACTGAGTCTAAGACACTACCTAGCCTAAATATAAATACCCATTTTAATGAAATAACCATACTGTGAATTCATAGGGTTTACACATTTGAAACAAATATTTAATAAAAAGATTTCATGATGCTAAAATAAACATGGTGAAAATCGTATAGTTATAGCTATTCCACTTAGGTCACTCTAGGTTGGATGTAGGTTTCTATGGATGGCCGAGCCATCCACAAGGCCCTACATTTAGCGTACAATTTTTTATAATTTCAAAATCAATTAAAAATAGTAAACCCTTTTACCATATCATTTCCAAAATTCATCAAACTATAAAACAAGAATTTAAAGTACAACACCAACCTATGAAAGCTGATTATAATGTCAAGGAAGTCAAATTTGTATTTAATTCTTAGCATGAATACCCTTTGTCTACTTCTACCTATTATCTCCATTTATGTCATTCCCTCATAGGCTTATAACACTTTTCTTTTAGTCACTTCCATTCCTTACTCATCACACCAATTTCTCCTAATTCCTCAATAGAGTAATGACTAAAACAATGCATGGAATGAACAAATCAACTAAATAAATAGTCTACCATCATTTTTTCATGTAGACTCCTTACAAATCACATTATAGTTTTGTTAAAATGATTATGAAATTGAGTCAAAATAGATTATAAACCCTAATAATCTCAAACCTTATCAATAACAATTAAATAATAATTATATTATCCTTCATAATATGCATGATCTTTGACCTCGATAAATATCTATGCATGTCAACTTTACAAAAGTCTTTAAACATTATAATTCCATGAAATAGTAAATAAACGCCAAGTCTAAATAACATAATAACCATATGAAAAGGTAAATATATCATATGAATATTAAAATACCATTGACAATAATAACAAGTCACCTAAGAATCAAACACAATGATGTCCATATAATCATCAAATAATGTTTTTATCTTTATTACTTTTCATAACATTATGTTTGTTTCCTAAGCACTAAGGATTTATAGAAGGCTTAAGTCAAAAACATTAATTTAATTTTATCATGCTAAATTAATATCATTCATTAATGCTTAATAAATAAATATAACTTATTAAGTATATGCAACTATTATTAATGATAATAGTAACCTTATAAACATAATTAATCTTTTAATCAACCAAATCAAGTACAATATTAAAATTTATTTAATACCTATAGGTATGAATCCAAACAAAGAACTATTTATACAAAAATTTGGCTATGTTCAATACAGTGGTAAGTCACAATAAGATAAGTAAAGATTTATTCAAATAAATAAACAATAACATCAACATCTATTAATGCAGTAGACAACTAGATTAGTGAAATCACATAATCAAAACATGATCATATAATATCAATAAGATCACATTCGACATATATACAAAAAATAAAATCATACTATAGTTATCTAACTCAAACAATAATCATAAAACATGTTAATATATTGTAGTGTTTGAGTGGGTTTCTAGTTTTCCTCTCTATTATCTACCAATGCCTCCATCTACACCATCCTCTTCGATGATTCCCTCCCTCCATCACACTCTAAGGGATGGATCTCTCCTACATCCACCTCACAAAAATGAAGGTAGTTATCCCAAAACATAAATATATCCATAAAATACTATTATATAAACTAACAAACATGATCATCAAGTACAAAATATGAAAGTACGACTATCTCATAAAAAATCAATCATGTAAATTAAGTAACATATAACTATTCCATAATTAGCATGTGACATAAAGTTTAATAAACAAGTAGTTATTCAAATAAATACCATAATAATACATAGATAAAAAGTGTTATTCAACTTAAATATAAATCAAGATGTGACATCCTTCCTCCTAAAGTTGGTCATTGTCTTGATGACACTTATTCAAACATAATTTCTAAATTTAAAACATTATTTAGTAGAAAATTACATAATATACAACAAAAAATCATGTCAAAAAATGTGGATTTTTTTTAAAAAAAGTCATCATAGTCCTCCCAAGTGGCACTATCTTTATAATATTGGTCTCACTAGAGCTTTCACTGTGACACTTCTTTATTATGAAAATTGAGTTTACAAGTATAAATTATTCTAATTGAATCTACCATGACAACCCCAAGATCCAAAACTTGCAAAGTATTTCAATTCCACACATGTGAAGGATCAGCAACATACTTTTTAAGATGAGACACATGGAATACATTATATAAAAAATCTAGAATAGGTGGCAATGCAAGCCTATACACTACCTGATTGGATATTTCTAAAACCTCGAAGGGTCCTATATTTCTCGGTGAAAGTTTTGATTAATTCCTAAACTTAATTTATATTTTTTTAGGCTTAACCTTTAGAAATTCTTTATCAACTAAAAATACTATCTTAATGTTCTCTTCATATCAACATAACTTTTGTTTTTATCATTGGCCTTAACTAATTTTTCCCTGATTGTCCTAACTTGCTCTTCCATTTATAAAATCATTTCAAGTCCATAGACTACCCTATCCACTAACCTATCCCAACTGATTGGTCTTATACACCTCCTTCCATATAATTCCTTAAATTGAAATGTCTTTAATGTAGATTGGTATGAGTTGTTGTAAGAAAACTCTAAAATTGGAAGGTACTCCTCCCACTTTTATTTTTTATCCATGTAATACATACAAAGGAGATCTTCTAATACCTAGTTAACTCATTATATTTATCCATCAATATTTGGTTGATAAGTAGTGCTAAATTTAACTATATCCTATGCACTGAATTTAGAGTCAATAAAAATCTAGAAGTCATCCTCAAATCTTGATCCAAAATGATCTTCTATGGAAATCCATGCAATCTATACACCTTTTTTATGAATCTTTTCGCAAGCATAGGTGCATCATTTGTCAAGTTTCTTGGTATAAAGTGGACTACCTTGGTTATTTTTTCAACTACAACCAAGATCACATCATGTTTGTTCTATGATAATGACAACCCTTGGACAAAGTCCATACTAATCACCTACCATTTCCACTCTGGTATATCATGTGGATATACCTATCTAGTTGGATACACATGTTCAAATTTCACATGTTAACATTTCAAATAATGAGACACAAAATGTGTTACATATTTCTTGATCCCTTTCCATAAATAAAGTGGTTTTAGCTCAACCATGAGCTTGGTTACTCTTAGATGTCCTAAATATAGGTAATTATGTAGTTACTTTAGCACCATGTTTTTTAGATTATCTTTATCAGGCACATACATCCTACCATTGTACCTTATAAGACCATTAATCCCTATCTTGAATCCTTTATACCTAGAATTTTGATCATTCTATGACAATGATTTCTTAACTTGATTGTGGAATTCATCCTTTAGCAAGAATTTGATTACTTGGTCTCAAAAAGTACCCCGATAGTAGCCAAGGCTGTTATATACCTTATACAGCTTAGAACATCAACAACTCTATTCTCTTTGCCTTTGATATAAATAATATAAAAATCATAATTAAATAAGAAATCTAACCATAATTTCTAATAAACATTCAGGTTCAGTTGTGTGAAGACGTAATTGAGTCATAAATTATTAGTCTTGAGCTCAAATGGTTTCCTTAATAGATAATGCCTCCAAACTTGTAAGGCATGCACACTTATCATAAGTTATGGGTCATGAGGGGAATAATTAACATCATATGGCTTCTATTTCTTGGATCCACAAGCTATAAATAAGACATCCTAGATAAGAACTCCTCCAAGTCCATCTTTAGATACATCTGTGATCATTGAGAATTGACCATTAGGATTGATAACTCTTAGTATTGGTGCTAAAGTAAGCCTCCTTTTTAGTTCCTAAAATGATATCTCACACTTTTTCTAACTAGACAAAACATAGATTCTTCCATTGAAGAGAGGTAATTAGATTAGTTATCTTAGAGAAATCTAGATCAAATTTCCTATAATAGCTCACTAATCCCATGAAACTCCTTACCTCATGCACATTTTTTAGCACTGACCATTCCATTATGGCTCTTAATTTAACTAGATCCACTAAAATACCATCTATGGAGATAATATGACTCAAATAATGAACTTTATTTTATAAAAATTCACATTTGGATAACTTATTTTACAACCTATGATTTTTCAAATGATTCAAAAGTAGTTCTAGATGTTGCAGATGCTCTTCCTCATCCTTGGAATATATAAGGATATCATCTAGAAATACTAATACAAAATTATTTATATAATTTCTAAACACATTGTTCATAATATTCATAAATGCTATATGAGCATTTGTCAACCCAAATGGTAAAACTATGAACTTGTAGTGCCCATATCAAGTCCTAAACACTATTTTAAAAATATTCCCATCATTGTTTCCCCCTTGTATTTGATCAAATAGATCATTAATGCATGGTAATGGATATCTATTATTTATTATCACCTTGTTAAACATCTTATATTTATATATAAGAGAAGAGTACCATTCTTCTTCTTGATGAAGACAATTGGTGCACCCCATGGTGACACACTTGGTTAAATTAGTCCTTTCGACAACAAATCTTGAATTTGAACCTTTAACTCAACTAATTTGGTGGTTTTAATTTTGTATGATGCCTTAAACTATGGTTATGACTCATTTATGATATTAATCAAGAAATCAAACTCACACTTAGGTGGTAATCTAGGTAATTATTTTATAAACACATCCTGAAAGTTACTTAGAAAAGGAAAATCATCAATGGATGGTTCCTTGACTCATCCTTCTCATTTATCTTAATGGTAAATAGATTTATGCTTCACAATCCAATACTCCTAATATCACATCATATGACCCTAATGGCGTAACATAAATATCCACTACTATAGTGAATTCAAGCAATCTAATATCATCTTTGACTAAACACTTATAAACTTTGACCTTTGACGCATTCCCATTTTATACCAACCATGTATTTTCCATAAGTATATCTTTTATAAACAATTTAATTAACATTATAGGAGTAATGAAACATTATGTATCTCTCATGTCAATCAAAATAGAACCTAGATGATTGAACAAAACACCTAATAGTTCTATGGGTGAATCTTGATATTCATCATGATGATTATCAACAACTGCATGAATCCACTACTAAAAAGTTCCCTATTGTAGAGCAAAATTCTTACTCTTCCACTTATCCTGAGGATATTCTCAAGAATAATGGTCACCTCAGATATTCTTGAGCATAATGGTCACCTACACATATGAAAAAACCTCTAGATAATCCTTTCTTGTTATATTATTGGTTTCCCTTGAAGCCTCCCTTAAAATCATTAGTAGGTTTCATATTCCCCAAATCACTGCTAAACTTGGCATTCTAATTCTTAAACTAAATCTTGGATTCTCCACTCCTCTACTTCTAGTTCTTCTTTTTAAAATTTGGTTTGGAACTTATAAACTTATTTTTAAACTTATCTCTAGCTTGGGCAATAGATTTCAATTTCTATTCATATATTCATGTATTCTCTAAAACTTGATCCATTGTAAATGGACAATGCACATCTAATTCATAATTGATTCGGGGTTTTAATCCCATGATGAATTTCCTAATCCTAAACCTCTCATCCACCTGATACAAAGGTACATACTTAAGGATCTTGGTGAATTGCTCCTAGTATTCATTCAATGATAGGTCTTCTTGCTTAATACTTTGAAAATATGTAAGCTTTTGATCTAAGTACAATTGTGGAAGCCATCATGACTTGAAAAGTGTCACAAATTGTTCCCAAGTGGTGGTAGATTCAAGGTTCATCTCAAGATTCTTATTTTCCCACCAAGTTATCTCTTCACCAATAAGATTATATACTCCCTAGACTAATTTCATGACTTTAGATTAATTCTAAATATCAAAATATTTCTCCATATTTGTCATCCACACTTTAGCTCCATCTCCCAATATAGTTCCATCAAAATTAGGTGGATTTCCTTTTTCATATATTTTGTTAACTTTACAAGTAGTCAAGCTCTAACATCTTATAGCACTTCCTCATGCCTCTATTCTTGAGAATGTTTTTGCTTAGCAGTATGATATTCAAGTTCCTCTTGAGCATTCTCCCCTACATGGACATGTACTTCCTATTCTAGGGATATGATTTAGTCCTTAGTCTCTTGCATGGTGATGAGGATCTGATCTAACTTCATAGCTTTCTTAATTCTTAATTGATTTGGATCAATAGGGGGATTGGTATTCAATGTAACTTCACCTCTTTCTCTAGTGTACATATTAAGTCTTAGAGTTTGATTCTCAACTCTATTATCATAATGTAACAACCCCATAGGGTTTTATCAGAATAGAGTAAAATTTTTAAATAAAGATTAATTAAAAATATTC
Source organism: Torreya grandis (assembly GCA_037957365.1). NCBI lineage: Eukaryota > Viridiplantae > Streptophyta > Pinopsida > Cupressales > Taxaceae > Torreya > Torreya grandis. The sequence continues at coordinate 21,361 of JARHVA010001417.1, read as the reverse complement.
ATCTAACAAATTTCACCATGAGAAATCTATCTAAATGATCTTTAACTAAGTGTATTATATTAGTTAACCCCAAAAGTTTTATAGATAATTTATTTAGCTAATGATCACCATGAAAGTGATATAATAATTCATGAACAATGCTCAATAAATAATAAAATTATATTTATTTCATTAAAGTAATAATACAATTCCAGCCATGACTAATACAACATTACATCCACTGTTGTAGAAGTAAAATGAATAAATAGAACAATTTTACCAATAATAAAGTCTCAATAAATATTACTATCATTATATAAAGTTTCATGGAGCATGAGTTCTCCATGAACTCAATTATCTACCTATAATCTCAAGTGTAGTATTGATGTGGGGAGAGAGAGCATCATCTGAGTGCTTTTACACACCAACCATAGACCATCAATCCCCCATACTATCTCCCAACAAGTAAATGGCCCTCCCTTCATAGCTGGGTAGATAATGATGGTGTAAGAATCTAGAGTGACAAACTAGAATCTATGTGCTTTAAGATAACTAATACATGATATGTACCATAAATAAATCCATACTAATATGATATCTCACAAATATGTAAACTATATCAAACACATGAAATAAAAATGTTTAACTATAAACATTATTTTGGTCAATGTTTTCAAATAATTAATGATCTATAGGATCATTCAATTTCAATTAGATTACACCTCATCTTGCATTGATGGTGCTAATTAATCCAATGGATTTTGTCCACTATTTATTAGTGTCATAAATATGAGAATTTGGTTAATTATATAATAATATAAAAACAAATAGATTCAATCAAAATATTCCCTATTAGTAGATATAAAATATGTTAAGTACGTAAATATCAAATACATACATGTAATCCATTATATGTAACAAAATGAATCTAATAATCATCTTATTTATTATAGAATAATAGATAAAATCATAAACAATCCTATATATATATATATATATATATATATATATATATATATATATATATATATATATATATATATATATATATATATATATATATATGCACACATACTATTTGGGTAAGAATTATATCTAGATTACAAGTTACTCAATATCAAAATGTAACTTGAAATTTTATTTCATCCACAAAATAAAAAATTAATCACATCTTATTTATTTTTTCATATTCTACAAAATAACAATAAACTAATCATATAACAAACTTAATATGATTTGTATTTAAACAATTTAAATAATTTCTTTTAATGATTAAACTAAACATTAAATACATAAAAAAAGCACCCATATAACCCTACTATGTAATAATGTTTACCAGCATACAACATGTTGCATACATCTATATATGGCATATTCATTCTTAGATTTATAACATTGTTAACAGATCATATGTTTATACCATGTATATATGTTATATTTTTAAACTTTCATATAAATCTATATATAGTCATTGATTTGATAATGTGTACGGTATACTCTAAGTAAACAATCCACTATCCATGATCTTAGATTATCTTGTATAGTTTCAATATACATTCAAACTACAATAAACTATATCAAACATTTACTATGCCATATAATTCCCAATTTAATATTTTTGACTAAAAATTACAAAATATAAACATGATTACAAATTTGAACTCTAGACATTAAATGATTTACCAAAATCTATTATTTCAAAATACATACATCATTAAAATTAGAGACCTATTCGAATTTCCTTCATCTATAAAGATCGAAGAATAAATACTCAGCTGACTACATCTAAATATTGGGAATTCTATGAAAACATAACTTAGTCATTGACCATGTATATACACCTCATACAATATATAATTTAATAGAATACTCAAACCTATTATAATCTGTGTGAGGTTCTCACTCATAATTTTAACAAACAAATTGAATGTGTATAACACATAGATAAAACAAGGTGATCATTCCACTAGTAAACTTAGTCTTATCAGTTATACAATTTAATCTAAATTGAAAGTAAAACTTATTTACAATATACATTTCATCTATGTCGATGAGTATAGTATTTCACTCTTCAGTATAATTCTTAATAATCAACTTGTAAATATATACCTAGGCATTAATTTGAATACACAACCAATTGTATATACTTCTACCCAACTAATTATCTACCATAAGCATCATTACTAGGTTTCAGAATTTTATGTGTTTATGGCTTGGAAATAATTAAGCCTAATTCCATATATATTAAATTATGTAAGCTATAAGATTTAATAAAAAAGACTAAACATATATCCCATAACACATAATTCATAAATCTATTCAAAGCCAATACGCATAATTTATTCAAAATCATTAACCTTTGAATATATATCAGGGCATTAAATCCTAAGTACACACACACACACCCCTATATGTATATATTTTTCTACACAGTAAAAATTATTATTGAAACCTATAATGTCCTTACCTAAAATTTCAAATTCAGTTATATCTACATAGTTAAATCCCTCATAATCAAACAAAATTTAGTCTACATTTTTGCATTAATGTTTATATCCCAAACTGCTTCAACATCTAAAATTGAGTCTAAGACCCTACCTAGTCTAGTTATAAATACTAATTTTAATGAAATGACCATACTATGAATTCATAGGGTTTATAAATTTGAAACAAATATTTAACACAAAGCCTTCATATTGCTAAAATAAACATGGTGAAAATCATAAAGTTCTAGCTATTCCACTTAGGGTTACTTTGGGTTAGATGTAGGTTTTTGTGGATGACTAATCCATCCATAGGGACCTACATTCATCCCATAATTTTTTTAGAATTGAAAAATCAATTGAAACTATTAAACCCTTTTTATCAATTCATTTTCAAAATTCATCAAACTATTGAATAGGAATTTAAAGTACATCACCAACCTGTGAAAGATGATTATAATGCCAAGGAAGTTGAATTTATATCCACTTATTAGCTTGAATATATTTTATTTACTTTTTCCTACTATTTATACATATGTCATACCATCACAGGCCTCTAACAAATTTCTCTTATTCATCTCCATGCTTTACTTTCCACACTAATTTATCCTAACTTCTTGACAAAGTATGTGGAATCCTTATAACTCCCATTATGGTTTTGTTAAAATGATTATTAACTCTAGTCAAAATATATTATAAACCCTAATAATCTTTAACTTTCTAAATAAGAATTAAATAATCATTATATAATCCTTTGCAATATGCATGCTCTTTGACCCCGGTAAATATCTATGCATGTTGACTTTATAAAATTCTTAAAAAATTATAATTCCATGCAATGTTAACTAAAAAATAAGTCCACATAACATAATGACCATATGACAAGGTAAATATATCATATGAATATTAAAAGACCATTAATAAAAATAACAAGTCATCTAAGAATCAAACACAATGATGTCCATATAATCATTAAACAATGTTTTTATCTTTATTACTTTGCATAACATTATGTTTATTGCCAATCACTAATGTTTTATAAAAGTATTAAGTTAATAACATTAATTTCATTTTATCATGCCAACTTAACATTATTCATTAATGCTTAAAGAAATATAACTTATTAATGATTTATTAAAAGTTTATGTAACTATTATTAATGATAATAATAACCTTATAAACATAAGTAATCTCTTAATCAACCAAATAAAGTATAGTATTAGAATCTATCTAATACCTATATATATGAATCTAAACAAAACACTATTTATACAAACATTCAACTATGTTCAATACAGTGGTAAGTCATAACAAGATAGGTAAAGATTCATTTAAAAAACTAAGCAATAACATCAATATCTATTAATTTAGTACACAACTAGATTAGTAAAATCACACAATAAAAATAACATGATCATAAAACAATAATAAGATCACATTAGACATATTTAATGGAAATCAAAGCATATTATAACTATCTAACTCAAATAATAATCATAAAACATGTTAATATACTATTGTGTGTGCATAGGTTTCATGTTTTCCTCTCTATCATCCCCCAATGCATCCATCTATACCATCCTCTTTGATGATGACCTCCCTCCATCACATTCTAAGGTATGGATATATCCTTCATCCACCTCAAAAAAATTAAGGTATTTAGATTAAAACATAAATAAATCCATAAAATATTGTTGTATAAACTAATAAATATTATCATCAAGTATAGAATATGAAAATACAACTATCTCATAGCAAATAAATAATGTAAATTAACATATAATTGTCCCATAATCAACATATGATATAAATCTAAATAAAATAGTAATTAATCAAATAGCAACCATAATAAGCCATGGATAAAAAGGTTATTCAACTTACAGATAAATCAGGATATGACAATGATAAGTTAGTTCTTGATATAGATCACTACTTAGAATCTAAAATTATTGACAAAGTTGTTTATCTTATTACCTGTTATTGCAAATGGTTAATAATGAAAAAAGGTAGGGTGTGTAAGTACCCTAAGCTGTGAATTAGGCTATTTAATTCTAGTAGGTATTACTTTTCCCCACACCTTTAAATAACTCACTTTCATGAACAATAACAAGACCTATTGCATGTATAATATGTATTATTGTGCCAAGTAGATGTTTAAACTACTTCTCTAATCAAGGGTGTAGTGAATGAAGTTATCATTATATCTTATGGGAAATAATGGGTGGATGATCAATGGTTAGACGGTCTGGTCATTAAGGTACAAAGACCCCAACTCAAGATTTAGATATGTAATCTTGGTGGGTAGCACTTAAATTACCTATCACCTAGAGTTTTATTACTTTATAAATGCCTCTTTGAAGGATATATATTTGATCATATTATGAAAATTATTTGTATGCTATTGTAAGTATCTACTAGATGTGTATTGGTCCCTACACACATCCTCTATTTACACCCTAATAAGCAATTCCTATTTTTTTTTTTTTTTTTTGTGGGGCAGGGGGGGGGGGGTTGTTTTATTTAATTTGAGAGTCTATGATTTAAGAGATTTTTAGGATATTTGTATTTAACTAAGAAAATTTTAGTGTACTTTATAGCCAAATTATGTATTTCTAATAGAAAAATTATTTCCTAGTTATGATTAGAATGGGAAGTATTTTGATAGGTAATACTAAGGTGTCATATGACACTTGTTTAATTTGGAACCATAGGGGCTCTTAAATATTCCCTAACTATAATATGCTAATCTCCATGACCTTGGCTGAAGTTAGCCCTTTCTAAAGTCAGCTTGTGTTAAGTTGGACATTATCTTGACTATTGATTGCCTATATGTGTGGGTCAATAGGATACAATGTGATATAAGTCCACTATTAAAATTGAAATAGAAAGGATTGTGATAACTATTGTTGGTCCTATGATAAGATTTATATAACTTCTCCTTTAGTGAAATGAATATCCTAAATTAAATTGCTGAAAAGAGATCAAATACTACAATTAAGAAATTGGTATGACAATATTATGATGAATGGTTTTAATTTTTATAAAATATCTCAATAGATTAAGTTACTCATCATTGATCAAGGTTGTTCCAAGGTAAATTTTCCATTGGAAGGTGGTGTAATGAAAGACTAAATACATAAAATTGTTAAGAAAGCCTTATAAGGTAATGATATATTTTTTATAAATACTTATAAAAGATGATACTAATATTATTTCTAATGTACCTTAGATAATTAAAAGGTAATTAATTGTAACAAAATAATTAATTATTGATTTTATGCAGTTATATTTGCTAGTAGCCATGGTGAGTAATTGTATGCCCTTCCTTGACTTTATGTGTCACTATAGGTGACTGGTTATAGTTATGGAAATTTTATAAGTAATGTGACTAGTGTTTGGGGAGAAATATTTGGTCCAAAATTTGTGGAATTATAATTTAAAGACCATGAAGGTTTTGCTACCTAAAATAGGGATATGGTTTGCTGAATTACAACCATTATGTGACCTAAAAGTGAATAAGCATTATGTACTATGATATTGAGGTGTTAAAAAATATATGAATTTTAATTGAATTAATTATGGTGGGAAATATGATTTTTATGGTAATAATATGAAATTCACCCTGAGCCTTGGCTAATTCTACCCTTCCTAAGGCCACATTACATAGAAAAACAACACTAGTCAACCATTAGCTTTTTAGGTTAGGCCAATTAGGGGATTAGTGATAAAATCTTATTATTGGAAATAAAGGGATGGATACCTAGTATCTAATGATGGATTCTTTAGATGATCACTCATATTATACTTGAAGTACAACATCATTGGGAGGACTAAAATTATCACTCAAACCTAAAGGGTGAAGTGGGGATGAAGGTGACTAACTCATTTGAACAAGTAAATGTATTATGTGTTATGATGTGAAAATACCTTGGAATAAACAATTAAATTAGAATGTGTTCCCTATCCTCTATGGTTATTATATACATATAAGCTATTATATGTTGTGTAAACCCCTTCGTGACACATGAATATGGTCAAACATGTGAACCTTATATTTTCTCCATATTTACACATTTTTTGAGTGTTTCATAGACATGTCATGAAATAAATGTGATATTGTGTTGTTAACATGTTAATATGTGGTAATGCAATCAAAAAATAATTTTTTGATGTAAATTTTCCCTCTCAAACTCAACTTCTATTAATTAAAATTTGTTAGGGTAAAGAGTTGTATTGTGTGGTGTAGTCATGCATCGCTACTCTAGTAAGTGAACAGTGATGCAAGTATGAGGTTAAGGGTAGATAATAAATATATATGAAATGATTATAATAGGTAAAATATAGGAATTGGAGTCTCATGTAGGCTAAAAACCCACTTCTCCCCTTTGCTCAAAATAGTTACCTGATTTATTCGGGTGTGTGCACCATGTGTGGCACAAGTCAGTTGTGGGATCTTCATGCATAATGGTCACCTTATGGATTAAGTTTTTATTTAATTAGATCTTAGAGGTTGTTATAAAAATTATCCTTAATAAATTTCTTGGATGCAGCCTTTTTAAACACTAACTGGTTCTAAAAGTTGGACTTTTAGAAAAAACAACAAAACTAAACTTGATGAAATACAAACATGTATTGGATTATAAAATAAAACATGATATAAATGAGGTAATGGTTGATTTACATAAATATAATATTATGAAATGAATATTATGATTTAAAATATCAATGTAATGTATTCTTATGCAATAAACGAGTAATTTAAATCCCTGATCAGGAAGTTTAAAATGTTGTTAAATGCTACCAAGAAGTAAGTGCAAAATGATGGTGGGATTATAATCCCTAGAACCATCATGTGAGATCAAAAGAAAATGGAGAGCATGATGAAAACCTTGGGGTTGAATGTGATTTTTAGGTATGTCTTCTCTAGTTTTTGGTATGGTTGGTGTGGGACCCTGCACTAACCATGAAGAATGTAATTCTAGAAAACATAGTGGTATGGTTTGTTGTTATTGATTTCATTTTGGGATGAATGATAAAAAAATGTGTGAAGAATAAGTAAAAGTGGTGTTAAAACCACATAAAAATATGATTATTTTATTTATTATCATTATTTGGTAAATTATAGAAAGTTTCATGCATAATACACAACTAAAAATATTATGGAAAACACCACCTCCAATTTGGAAATTTTATTGAAAATCTGGTTGGATTGAAATTTTTGTAAATTGTCAACATAAAGAGTTGCATATTTATGTGATAATATATCCTCATTATAAGATGAAGGATTAGCTAAAAACTATTTTATTATAAAAATTTTGATACTTAATTCATATCTAAACTAGATTTTTTTAGTGTCTTTGTCTTGTAGGAGTTAACAACTGTAAACTATGCTTTGAAAGGTACTAAAAGCTCTCTTTTTGGTAGATATTGAAATTAAATTGACCATCATAGCCTAAAATGTGTGATTTTACAATAATTATTTAATTAAACATCTACATAAGTGGATACAAAATAGGTAAATTTATGAAGTACTACATTAAAAATAATAGCTTACCAATAAACTTTGTCAAGGTAAGGGTAGGTTTGAGCTGGAAAACTTGTAAAAATGGTTAATGACTTCCTAATTTAAATAATAGCATTGAAATTAATAAATATATAATTTATATATCTAATTTTAAATATTTCATAATACTATGACTGAAAAAGGTGCATACATTACCCTATTTTTCTCACCTTGGGCTTACAAAGGGGTGACCAAGATGAAAAGACAATTTTTCTAGTTTGGTTAGATGAAAGACTAGTTTTCATAAGGGTAGTATATGGAATATCAAAAAGGTAATCCCTACATATTTTCACTTGGAAAAATTATTATGTTTCTTATGACCTTGTTTATTTGATGTACTCCATGTGTAGTATGAGGCTTATTTATATCATGTTGTTGTTATTGTTGACACTCTAACCATTATTGCATACATTATTATGATCAAGATGTATTTATCATGATTAGTAAATGTAGACCTCATTTAATACTATGGTTAAATAGTTATTATTTTAACTTATGATTATTATTAGTTTATGGTTTCTATATTTAATATTCAGTTACATCATAATTTTATTTATATTGATATTTTATGGCTCATACATATATTTTTGATGTCTTGTTTAAATGAATGCAAGAACCTAGATAATGGGATAGGCTCGATGGTTGATTCAACTACTTGAGTAAATAAAAAACAATTTTAACATTCATTTGAGTGTGACTCCAATCTATAAAATGATAAAACTAGGGATTCTTAAGCCATTGGTCAGTTTGTGTCTTTTGTTATCTTTCCTTATTTGATTTCATTATTGTTCTCCTATTTTTATGTATTGATGGTTGTTGTTATGTCATCATACTATTTATTATCCTCTTCACCAACCCATTCATATGTCTCTACCTTCTCAAATGTCATCTTCATGAATCTCAATCTCTTTATTCCTTCAAGGTAGTCTTGAATGACTCAAATGGCAATTTGAGGTCATGGGTGAATGGCACTAGCTATAACACACTATTTATGATGTTATCCACCAATGTTTACACACACACACACACACATTATAAGTGGAGATTAATTTTTTATATGCTTAGAATAATAAAGTGTCTAGTATGCAGAATACTTAAATTAAAATATTCAAGGGTAGAATAAAGATGCATGTAGGTAAGCATTAGGAGGTAAGTTGGTAAATGTCAGCTACGTGGCCATGGCCTTATAGTGTTTTAAAGCAATCTACCTTGGTTCTAAAAGGATAAACACATGCCAAAATTGAATTTGAAATTTATTATTTTATTTATTATTTTTTCTCATTCTTGGGATTTGACCTTTTAGGGGAAAGATGGAAAAAAAGAAAAGGACCACCATTTTTGGTTTTTGGGGGATAAGCAGTTTTAAGAGTCGAGGGATAAAAGGTAAGCTAAGGAAAAATAAGAGGAAATGAGAGAGTCATGTGAACAATTTTTTATAAAAGATATTGAAATTAAGAGGCATCACCATTATTATTGGTTGATGGACTGGGATGTAGGGGTTGATGTTGGAGAGAAAAATAAGGGTGTGGCATTCATTCTTAGGACAACACAGGAAAATAAATAAATTATAAGTTAAATAAGATCACCATTATTTACTAATATGGTTGAAACACCTAATTTCTAGATATGTAAATGATAGTTGATGAAAATAATTAGATTTGGTGTTTGTTGAAAATCACTTATATTTTGTTTGTGAATGAAATTTTGGAGATTTTATGCATAAAATGATGGTTGTATATTTGATAGGTTGATATAGGTTTTTGGGGGTGGAATAGTTATTGTGGGAAATTTGATTTTCAATTATAGGATTAATGGAATTAATTTAACTCCAAACCCTAAGAATGACAAACTAGATTTCTTGTCCATAGAGTTAATTTTAAATGGAAACCCTACATAATTATAGGTTGTATTTGATTTTTATGACTTTGTTTTTTTCATGGAATGATTAAGGGGTTGTGTTAATTCACTTTAGAATTGATCTATTATAGTATGAGGTGTTGGGGCTCAATGATGAACCCAAAAACCCTCAAATTGTTCTTTTGATCTTCAAAAACTACATGAACTTATATTCGACTTAATCATGTTTATTGAATGAACTTGATTTTTTTATATTATCAATATTATAGATGTTATTATATAGTTGATTATGAGAATATTATTACATTTAAATTTACTAAAAATCTATACTCAAGCTGTGATTTAGTTAGTAGTCTAACACTATTTTTAGAATATCCTTATCACTATGAATAGACTCTTGGAGTCTCCACTCCTTTGTTTATAGTTCTTATTTTTGAAATTTGGTTTAAAAATTCCTAAATTTTTATTAAACTTATCTCTTACTTGGGAAAGAGATTTTAGTTTTTATTCATACATGATTGCCTTCTCCAAAACTTGATCCATGGTAGATGTCCCATGTACATCTAATTCACAACCAAGTTGAGGTTTTAATCTAATGATGAATTTATTTATCCTAAACCTCTCATCCACCATTACTGAGGTACATACTTAAGAATCTTGGTGAATTGGTCATAGTATTCATTCATCGATAAGTCTCCTTGCTTAATATTTTAAAAATATGTAAGATTATAATCAAAGTATAACTATGAAAGTAGTCACGACCTGAATAGTGTCATAAACCATTCCCAAGTGGTGGCATAGTCGAGGTTCATATTTATCTTCTTATTTGTCCAAAAAGTTTTTGCCTCACCAAAAAGCTCATATACTCCCTAGACTACTTTTGTGAATTCAGATTAATTCTAAAAATCCAAATATTTATCCATATTTGTTAGCCACACTTTAGCTCCATCTCGCAATATAGTTCCATCAAACTTGGGTTGATTTACCTTTTTCATAGCTCATGTCAAATATGCACCTACTCAAGCTCTCACATCTTATGGTACTTCCTCGACACAATTATTCTTGAGGATATTTTTTATCAACATGATTATCTTTAGTTTCCTATTGAGAATTATCCTCTACATGGCCATGTACTTTCTATTCTAGGGTTGTGATTTGGTCTCTATTATCTTGCATGGTTTTGAGGATATGATCCAACTTCATAGATTACTTAGTGGTGAACTAATTTGGATCAATAAGGGGATTGGTATTAAAATTACCTTCATCTCTTGGTCTAGTGCACACCATTATTATTCTTTCTTAATAAGAGAATAAGTGTGTGTAAGCAGACACATTAAATCTTAGAGTTTGAGCCTTAGCTCTGGTACCAACCCTGATTTACCAAAATAGAGTAATTTTTTAAAATAAAAAATATTTACATATATTCATCTAACAAATTTCATTAAGAGAAATCTAACTAAGTGATATTTAACTAAATGTATTATATTAGTTAATTCCATAAGGTTTATAACTAATCCATTTATCTAATGATCACCATGAAAATGACATAATAATTCATGAGCAATGCTAAACAAATAATAAAGATTGCATTTATTTCATTAAAGTAATAATATAATTTTAGCCAAAACTAATACAACATTACATCCATTGTTGTATAAGTATAATGAATAAATATTACAATTTTATCAATAATAAATTCTCAATAAATAACAATACAATGATACAAAGCTCAACAGAGGATGATTTCTCCACAAATTCAAGTATCTATCTATATTCTCAAGTGTAGTCTCTAGTGTAATACTACTATGGGGAGGGAGAACATCATTTGAGTGATTTTCCACACTAACCACATACCATCAATACCACACATTACTCTTAATAAGGGAATAGACTTACCTTCATAGAAGGGTAGATAATGATGGTGTAGAATTTAAAGTGACAAACTAGAACCCATGTGTTGTAAGATAACTAATACATGATGTGTACCATAAAGAAATCCACTCTAACATGATATTGCACAAACATTTTAAACTATATCAAATACATGAAATGGCAATGTTTAACTATAAATATTTCTTTGTTCAAAGTTTTCAAATAGTTAATAATCTCTAAGATTAGTCAATTTCATACACACCACTCAATCAGAATACACCTCATCTTGAATTGATGGTACTAATTAAGCCAAAGGATTCTATCCACTACTTATTTAGTGTCATAAATGTGATATTTAGTTAAATATATAATAATAAAAAAAATAATAGATTCAATCAAATTATTCCCTATTAGCATATATAGAATATGCTAAGTACATAAATATCAAATACATACATTTAGTCTATAAAATGTAATGCAATGAATCTAATAATCATCTTATTTGTTATAGAATAATAAACAAAATCATAAATAATCCTTAATATATGCATACCATTCGGGTAAAAATTATATCTAGACTATAAATTACTTGATATCAAAATGTAACTTGAAATTTTATTTCATCCACGAAGCAAAACATTAATTGTAACTTATTTGTTTGTTCATATTCTACAAAATAATAATAATCCAATCATTTAACAAACTTAATATGATTTGTATTTAAACAATTTAAATACTTTATTTTAATGCTTTAATTAAACATTAAATACATAACAAAGCACCTATATCTCCCTACTATATAACAATATTTACCAACATAAAACAAGTTGCATACATCTATATATGGTATATTCATTCTTAGATTTATAACACTATCAACAAATCATAGATGTATATCATGTATATATGTACTATTTTAAACTCTGATATAAATTTCTACACAGTCACTGATTTGATAATGTATATGTTATACTCTAAGTATACAATCCATTGTCCATGATCTTAGAATATCTCGTATACTTTTAGTATACATTCAAACTACAATGAATTATCTCAAACCTTTAATATACCATATAATTCCCAATTTAATTTTTTTGACTAAAAATTATGTAATATAAACATTACTACCAAATTAAAATTTATCCATTCAATGATTTACCAAAATCTATTACTTCAAAATGCATACATCAATAAAATCATAGACTTTTTTGAATTTCTTTCATCTATAAAGATCGAAGATTAAATACTCAACTGACTATGTCGAAATATTGAGACTTTTGTGAGAATATAACTCAGTCCTTAATCATGTATATACACCTTATATAATATACAATTTAATATAATACTAAAACCTATTATAATCTAATTGAGGGTGTCACTCATAATTTTAAAAACCAATCTGAATGTATATAATACACATACAGGACAAGGTAATCATTCCACTAATAAACTCCACCTTATCATTTATATAATTTAATCCAAACTAAACATAAAAATTCTTTAAAATATAAGTTTTATTTATTTCAATGATTACAATGTTTCACTCTTTAGTCTAATTCTTAATAATTGACTTGAAAACATATACCTAGGCATTAATTTGAATACATAGCCAATTGTATATATTTTTACCCAACTAATTATCTACCATAAGCACCATTACTAGGTTTTAGAATTTTATATGTTTATGGATTGGCAAGAATTAAACCAATTTCATATATATTAACTTATCTATGCTATAGGGTTTAATAACAGAGACTAAACATATATCCCATAACACATAATTCATAAATATGTTCAAAGCCAATACACATAGAATTTATTCTAAAGCATTAACTTTTGAATGTGTGTGTGTGTGTGTAATCTGGATATTAAATCCTAAGTATACATGTATATATACCAACGTATATACATTTTCCTACAAAGTCAAAATTATTATGGAAACCTGTAATGTCCTTACCCAAAATTTCCATGTTAGGCATATATAAATAGTTGAATCCATCATAATCAAATAGAATTCAATCTACATTTTTTCCTTAATGTTTATATCCCCAAAGTGGTTCGACATCTAAAACTGAGTGCAAGAGCCTACATACTGTGAATTTTTAGGCTTTATAATTTTTAAACAAATATTTAACATAAAGCTTTGATGGTGCTAAAATAAACATGGTGAAAATCATACAATTCTAGCTATTCCACTTAGGGTCACTCTAGGTTGGATGTAGGGTTATGTGGATGGCCGATCCATCCACAGGGCCCTACATTCATTCCATAATTTTTTTTATTATTTCAAAATCAACTAAAACTAGTAAACCCTTATATCATTTCATTTCCAAAATTCATCAAACTATCAAAAATGAATTTAAAGTACATCACCAACCTATGAAAGATGATTATAATGCCAATGAAGTCAAATTTTTATTCACTTCTTAGCTCAAATACCCTTTGTCTAATTTTTCCTACTATCTTCACGTATGTCATGCCCTCACTAGCCTCTAACACCTTTCTCTTATTCACCTCCATGCCTTACTCATGACACCAATTTGTCATAATTCCTTGATAGAGTAATGACTGAGACAATGGATGTCATGAACAACTAAATAAAATAAATAGTCTGCCACCATTTTTTCATGTAGACTCCTTTCAACTCCCATTATGGTTTTTTAAAAATGATTATTAACTTGAGTCAAAATTGATTATAAACCCTAATAATATCAAACCTTCTCAATAAAAATTAAATAATCATTATATAATCCTTTGTAATATGCATGCTCTTTGACCATAGTAAACATTTATTCATGTTGACTAAATGACAAGTCCATATAATATAATGACCATATAAAAAGATAAATATATCATATGACTACTAAAATACCATTGACAATAATAACAAGTCATCTAAGAATCAAACATAATGATGTCCATATAATCATTAAATAATTTTTTTATCTTTATTATTTTACATAGCATTATGTTTATCACCTAAACACTAAGGATTTATAGAATTCTTAAGTCAATAACATCAATTTTATTTTATCATGCCAACTTAAGGTCATTCGTTAATGCTTAATAAACAACTATAACTTATTAATGAATTATTACAAGTTTACACAACTATTATTAATGATAATAGTAACCTTATAAACATAAGTAATCTCTTAATAAAAAAACAAGTATAGTATTAGAATATATTTAATGATTATAGATATGATTCCAAACAAAGCATTTTTTATACAAACATTGAGCTATATTCAATACAGTGATAAGTCAAAATAAGATAGGTAAATATTCATTAAAACACTAAATAATAACATCAATAAATATTAATGCAATACACAACTAGATTAGTGAAATCATATAATCAAAACAACATGACCATCAAACAACAACAACACCACATTAGACATATATAATGGAAATCAAAACATACTATAGCTATTTAACTCAAATGATAATCATAAAACATGTTAATCTATTATGGTGTGTGCATGGGTTTCAAGTTTTCCTCTCTATCATCCCCCAATGCCTCTATATACACCATCCTATCCAATGATTCTCTCCCTCCATCACACTCTAAGGGATGGATCTATCTAGCATCCACCTCACAACAATGAAGGTAGTTAGCTTGAAACATAAATATATCCATAAAATATTTTTTATATGAACTGACAAACATGAACATCAAGTATAGAATATGAAAGTAAAACTATCTCATAACAAATAAATGATGTAAATTTACATATAAATGTCCCATAATTAGCATATGACATAAATCTTAATAAACCAATAATTAATGAAATATCCAGAATAATCAATGAATAAAAAGGTTATTTAGCTTAGAGACAAATAAGGATGTGACAATGATAAGGTGGTTCTTGATATATTTCACTACTTAGAATTTGAAGTTAATATCAAAGTTGTGTATGTTCTTACCTATTGTTGTAAATTATTAATAATCAGTTAATAATGAATAAGGGTAGGGTGTGCAAGGACCCTAATCTAGGAATTAGACTATCTAATTCTATTAGGTAGTACTTTTTCCCACATATTTGAATAACTCATTTTCATGAAAAGTAATAAGACCTTTTCCATGTAAAATATGTATGATCATGCCAAGTAGATGTTTGAGCTATTTTTTAATCAACGGTGCAGTGAATGAAGTTATAATTTTATATTATGGTAAATAATGGGTGGATTATAAATGGTTATATGGTAAGGGAATTAAGGTGTAAAGAATCCAAACTGAGATTTAGATATGTAATCTTGGTGTGTAGCACCTACTTAAATGCTCTATGACCTAGAGTGTTATTATTTTGTAAATGCCTCTTTTAAGGATATATCTTTGATCCTCTTATGAAAATTAGTTGTATGTTATTTTAAGTATCTATTATATGTATAGTGGTCTATACACACATCCTCTATTTACACCTTGATAAGCAATTCCTATTTTTTTTAGGGGAGGGGTTATATTGTCTAGTTTTAGAGCTTGTGCTCTATGAGTTTTTAAGGATATGTTTATTTAACTAAGAAAATTTTAGTGTAATTTTAAGCCAAAATGTGTATTTCTAGTAGCATAATTATTGCCTAGTTGTGATTAGAATGGGAAGTATTATAATAGGAAATCCTAAGGTGTCATATGACATTAGTTTACTATGGAACCCTGGGGGATCTTAAAGATTCCCTGATTGTAATATGCTTATATCCATGACCTTGGCTAAAGTTAACCCTTTCTAAATTTAGGTTGTGTTAAGTTAGACATTCACTTGACTATTGGTTTCCTATATGTGTGGGTCAGTGGGATATAATGTGATAGAATTCTACTATGGGAATTGAAAAAAATGGTTGTGATAACTATTGTTGGTCCTATGATAGGACTGTTATAAATTCTCCTTCAATGAAATGAATATCCTAATTAAAATTAATGAAAAGATCTCAAATACTATAACTATGAAACTGGTATGATAGTTTTATGATGAATTATTTTAAGTTGAGTAAAATATCTCAACAGATTAAGTTACTCGTGTTTGACCAAGGTTGTTCCAAGGAAAATATGCCCTGTGCAGTGAAAGACTAGATACATAATTTTTTAAAGAAACCCTTATAAGGTAATGATAGAATTTATAGAAATACTTATCTAATATTATTTTTGATTTACCTTGGATAATTAAAAGGTAATTAAGTGTAATAGAATAATTAATTATTGATTTTATGTACTTGTATTTGTAAGTAGCCATGACAAGTAGTTGTATACCCGTACAAAACTTTATGTGTCACTATAGGTGATTAGTTATAGTTATGAAAATTTTATAAGTAATGTGACTAGTGTTTGGGGAGCACTATTTGGTATAAAATTTTTGGGCTTATAATCAAAGACTAGGAATGTTTTTCTAGCTAAAAAAATGATATGGTTGGCTAAATTACATCCATTATGTGACTTGAAAGTGAATAAGCATTATGTACTATGATATTGAAGTGTTAAAAAAATGCATTTTAATTAAATTATTGATGGTGGAAAACTATGATTTCCATGGTAATAATATTAAAATCACCATGATCCTTGGTTGATTCCACCCTTCCCAAGGCCATTCTACATATAAAAAGCAACACTAGTCAACCATTACCTTGTTAGGTCAGGTCAATTAGGGGATTAGTGATAAATGCTTGTTGTTATAAACAAAGGGAAAAATACCTACTATCTAATTGTGGATTTTTTTAGATGATCCCTAATGTAATAATTGTAGTATGACATCCTTAAGAGGACTAGGGGCATGACTCAAGCCTAAAGGACCAAGTGGGGGAGAAGGTGATTGACTCGTTTGAGTAAGTTAGAAATATTTGGGAAGCTTATGGATGTTTGATGTCATCAGTAGATCGATGAGATTTTGGGAGTTTTATGTATGACTAATAAATGTATTATGTGTTATGATGTGAAAATACCTTGTCATAAACATATAAATCATAATGTGTACCCTAACCTAAAGGGTCAAGTGGGGGTGAAGGTGACTAACTTATTTGAGCAAGTTAGAAATATTTGGGATTCTTATGGATGTTTGATGTCATCGAGTGGACTGATGAGATTTTGGGACTTTTATATATGAACATTAAATGTGTTGTGTGTTATGATGTCAAAATACCTTGTCATAAACACCTAACTTAGAATGTGGTCCCTATCATATGTGGTTATTTCATAAATTCAATCTATTATATGTTGTGTAAGACCCTTCATGACACATGAATATAATCAAACATGTGAACCTTATATTTGCTCCATATTTCCACATTTTTGTATTAATGTTTCATATAATTATCATGAAATAAGTGTGATCTTGTGTTATTAACATGTTAATATGTGGTAATGTAATCATAAACTACTTTTATGATGATAACTTTTCCCTCTCAAAATAAACCTCTATTAATTGAAATCTATTGCGGTATAGTGTTATATTGTGTGGTGTAATCCCGTATCACTACTATAGTAGTGAATAATGATGCAAGCATGAGGTTGAGGGTGGAGAATTAATATATATTTAATGATTATACTAGGTATGATCTAGGAATTGGAGTCTTTTGTAGGTTGAAAACCCACTTTACCCCTTTGTTTGAGGTAGCACCCTAATTTGTTCATTGTGTGCACTATGTGTGGCACAAGTTGGTCATGGGATATTCATTTATAATGGTCACCTTATGAATCAAGTTTTTATTTAAATGCATCTTATAGGTTTTTATTAAAAAAATATAATTATGAAATTTCCTTTATATAGCCTTGTGAAGCACTAATTGGTCCTAAAAGTTCGGCTTTTAGCAAAAATAACAAAGATGAACTTGATGAAATATAGGTGTATATTGGATTGTAAAATAAAGTATGTTATGAATGAGGTAATGGTTAATTTAACTAAAAATAATATTTTGATTTAAAACATGATTGAAATGTATGCTTATGCACTAAAGGAGCAATGCAAATCCCTAATCAAGCAGTTTGAAATATTTTTAAATGTTGTCAAGAAGTAAGTACAAAATGATTGTGGGATTATAATCCCTAGAACTATCATGTGATCTCACTAGATAATGGATAGCATGATGAAAACCTTGGAGTTGCATGTTACTTTTAGGGATGGCTTCTCTAGTGTTTGGTGTGGGACCCTATACTAACTATGAACAATGTAATTCTTGAAAACATAATGATATGGTTTGTTGTTATTGTTGATTTCATTTTAGGATGAATGATAAAAATATGTGTGAATAAAAAAATATGTGTGAATAATAAATAAAAGTGGTGTAAATTCCATATAACATTATGATTATTATAGTTATTAGAATTATATGTAAAATTATATAAAGTTGTGCATAATACATATCTAAAAATGTTGTGGAAAATACCACCTCTGATGTGTAAATTTTGTTGAAAATCTGGTTGGATTGGAAAAATTTTAAACTGTTGTCATAAAGAGTTGTATATTTTTATGATAATAAATCCTCATAATAAGAGGAAGGATTATCTAAAAACTATTTAATTATCAAAATTTTGATATTAAATTCATATCTAAACTAAAATTGTTTGAATACCTTTGACTTGTATGAGCTAGCATTGTAAGCTATGCTTTGAAAAGTACTAAAATATCTCTTCTTAGAAAATATTGAAATGAAATTTATCACTTTAGCCTAGAATGCATGATTTTACAAGAATTATTTAATTGAACATCTACATAGGTGGCTAGAAAATAGGTAAATTTATGAAGTATTGCTTTAAAAATAGTATCTTACCAATAAACTTTGTCAAGGTAAGGGCAGGTTTGAGTTGGAAAACTTATTTCAAATGAGGTTAATGACTTTTGGATTTAAATAATAGCCTTGCAAGTTAAAAAAATAGATTTTATGTATCTAATTTCAAATATTGAAAAATATTATGACTGAAAAGGGTTCATACATCACCCCATTTTTCTCACCTTGGCCGTAAAAAGGGTTGACCAAGCTTAAAAGACAATTTTTCTATTCTGGTTAGATGAAAGATGTGATTTTCCTAAGGGTAGTGTGTGGAATATTAATATCAACAAGGTAAGGCCTGCATATTTTCACTATAAGAGTTTGATACATTTTCTTGATATACCTAAGAGGTAAGTACAAGGAAATATTCATTATTTTAATTGATGGACCATGTAAGTATACAATAGGCATGACATTTATTTTGATAATAATTGATAACATTTATCAACTTGGTTGCTTCAATTCTATAGCTTAATCATTGGTGTTTTGTGTATGGAGAATTTTACAAAAGGGTGTTAAAGTCTATTTTTTATGTATCATTATTCTTAATTATTAATTAGGCATCAAGACAACTCCTTTATAAGAAGGGGGGAAGAATATCATAATCCCACATCATATACCCTTACATTAGTACATCTGACATTGTGATCATCATGATTTGGTTACTCTAGGAGATTGTTTGACTTGGATAAATTATTATGTTGGTTACGACCATTTTTATTTGATGTAATCCATGTGTAGTATGAGGCTTATTTCTATCATGTTATTATTTATAACACTCTAACCATTATTGCAAATAATATTTTGATTAGGATTTATTTATCATGCTTAGCAAATGTGGACCTCATTTAATACTATGGTTAACTAGTTCATTATTATATCTTATGATTATGCATATTTTTTGGTTGTTGTATTTAGTAGTTTGTTACATCATAATTTTATTTCTATTGATATTTTATGTCTCATAAAAAATAATGTTAATTTCTTTTTTTGATGAATGCAAGAACTTGGATAATGGGTTAGGCTTGATGTTTACTTCAACTACAAGAGTAAAGAACAAATGAGTTTAACATTCATTCGAGTGTGACGCTGATCGATAAAAATGATAAAACTAGGGATTCTTAAGCCTTTGGTCAATTTGTGTCTTTTTTCATCTTTCCTTGTTTGACTTCATTGTTGTTTTCCTATTTTTATGTGTTTATGTTCATTTTTATTTCATCATACTCTTTATTATCCTCTTCAACCCATTTCTATGTCTCTATTTTCCTAGATGTCATCTTCATGAGTCTCAAGCTCTTCATGCCTTCAAGGTAGTTTTGAATGACTTAGATAGAAATTCAAGGTCATGGGTGAATGGCACTAGCTATGGCACATTATTTGTGATGTTATCCACCAATGTTTAAAAACGCACATTAAAAGTGGGGATTAGTTTTGTATATGCTTAGAATAATAAAGTGGTTGGTATGCAGAATACTCAAAGATTAAAATATTCAAGGGTAAAATAAAGATACATGTAGGTAATCATTAGGAGGTAAGTTAGTAAACATCAACTACGTGGTTGTGGCCTTATAATGTTTTCTACTACTCTGCCTTGGTTTTGGAAGGATATACGCATTCCAAAATTGAATGTGAAATTTATTATTTTATTTATATTTTTTTCTCATTCTTGGGACTTGGACTTTTAGAAGAAATCTAGAAAAAGAGAAAAGGACCACCATTTTTGGTTTTTGGGGGTTGGGAAGTTTAGAGAGGCGAGGGAGAAAAGGCAAGATATGGAAAAAGAAGAGGAAAGGAGAGAGTGATTCAAACCATTTTTTTAGAGAAGGTATTGAAATTAGGAGGTGTCACC